>CANXYC010131865.1:0-21684 GCA_948193065.1 Aleurites moluccanus
GAATCAGACATAAATCGTCTTTTCCTATATACCAGGTCATCATCACTGCTTATCTTGAATGTACTAGATTGGCTTTGCAATTTTACACCTTTTAAAGTAATAATCTACTTAACATTTCTTCTATTCATGTCTAATTTAGGATAACTGTTTCTTCTTTTGCTGCTGCACTAATTTTTCTTCATTCCAAATTTGGCTTGCGAATTTGACATTGTACTCATTTTACTGGTTGCGACCAAACACTTTGCTAACCTTTAAACTTCTGCTGTAGTTTCAAGTGAACAATTTATAATTAACTGTAAAGATAATAGCTCCTGAGCAGGTAATGATGCAAGGGTATTCATATTTTGATAAAAATGTTCTTATCTCATTTGATAAACTCACAATTTTCATGAAACTAATATTAGCCTTAAGCTTTATTTTCATAATCTTCTTTAACCCTCTATGTTTCTTCTTTAAACAATTTAAGTTAAGCCAATCCAACTGCACTTGTTCACTCAATGATCCTAACCTTCTTTCTGCCACTCATTTTTGCTTCTTGTTGTTTGCTTCTACATTGTCGTGATGATTAATATCATCCGGTTTTGTCAATGTTTATGCTGGCACAAGAACTAGAGTTCTCAATTGCTAGATTAGGATGATTACTAGATAAAAAATTTGAAGGTGTTGGCGTTGGTAGTGATGTTATTAGTGAGCTTTTTAATGCTAACAATGGAGATCCAGTTTTTGATGGAGGAGAAAGAGATGAAATAGAGTGTCATGGTGAATTGGTGGATACTTTTGGAGATGGACTTGGGTTGATGTTTGCTTTCATGATGTGGTGAGCGTTTGTAAATTTTGCAGTCTTGAGGATGTGTACAACTAGAAGAAAGTGTGATGCTTTATGATGCCAAGTAGCCATTACTAGTTTAAGGATATTCACTATTGTTCATGGATGATAATTTCAAATTCTGCTTCTAAATTAGATTTGGAAAGTATCACTTGGGGAAGAAGGACATTTAGAGATGTTGGGGACCCTAGGAAGGGCGATAAAGGGAATGATACTCTGGTTTTGGTGCTTCAAAGGGTGCATGGAACAGTTGTAATACATTGCCATTCATTGTTCTATGTGTAATGAACTTGAGCATACTTCCTATTCATGCCTCATTCACCGTGTTAATTCGTTAGAGGCTAAACTTGATGCAAGATTCCTTGTAGAACCAATTTATGATGAGCATTGTGATGAGAAAGAAGAACATGACTTACTACTAGTTCAAAGATAAAATCTTATTGTTTGTTAGATATTTTCTACCAATGAAGTAGAAGAATAAGTTGAAAGTGAGAAAATGGAGATTTTTTCCCTTTGGAAAGAAAATATTTGCTTGTTAATTGTGGATTTTGCGAATGATGAGTTGCTAAAAAAAAAAAAAAAAAAAGAATCGACACCCATGACCAAGCTGTGATATGTAACCCTAAGTTCTCACACCAAACTAATTTAATTCAACTAAAAACTGAATATGCCTATAAAGGCTAGAACCTTAAATAGAGAAAATTAAAATATTAAAATTGCTAAATAGTCCTATCAAAATATAAAATTTCTAAATAATTTTACTAAACATAAATTACTTATAATTTCTTATTACTAAAAGAATAATAGTAATTACCAAGAGGCCTATGACTCTAGATAAATTAAAATCACGATTCAAACTTGGACTACGCTTATGGGGAGGAATATAAACTACACCATTCATCCTTCCTTTGAAGGGTTTGATCTCAAATGAAAATAAGCAAACTTAGAAGAACTAATAGAAGTTGTTGTGTGCCATGTAGGAGAAATCAAATGTTTTGCACCTACATCTTTATCATACCCTAAGCAATCAATTGGTCAACAATTTCTTCATTCGTAGAAGCTTCCTTGTCTTTGTTGCCTCCATTATCAATTTTTTGTTGAACCATAGTAACATTTTGTTTCTTTTCTTAGGGCAATTCTTATAAGTATGCCCTTGCTCATCATAATTGTAACATTCAAAATCCCTAATGTTGACTTAGGTTGGAAAGGTTGGGAAGGTTTGGTTGGCATAACAGTTGGTTGGAGTGGCATCTTCTTCATCAAATCCTTCATGTACTTGTTCCTCTTCTTGGCTTCCCTTGCATAAGTTGCAACTTGATCAACAAAAAAATATTCTTTATCTTTCAAATCAATTCAAATTCCATAACTAGGCCTTCCAAGATACCAAGTGATATGTTCCTTCTAAAGTTACACTGAGTAACTGGCTTTGAAACTCCAAGTTTTAGGCATCAACGTTCATGTCCCCTTGAGTAAGAGTACACAACTTGGAGTACAATTCCCCATCAATTAAGGGGAATGAATTTTTCCTCCATTACACGGTGATGTAATGCCCAATTAGTAAACGACAACTATCGGTGAGCCTAATGTTGTTGTGCATGACTATGCCACAATGAGCTAGCGTGTCCCTTCAAACAAGTGACTTCCATACTCACTTTCTTTTCATTCCTCACAATATGTTACTCTAATATTATTTCAATTGGATTCAACCAATCGTGTAGATTCTCTCCGTTACCCTCTCCATTAAACTTAGGCAGATTGATCTTTTTAACCCAAAATTAGGCCTCACCTAATAAATTGGAGCATGTTTTTGAGGGGGTGGTTGCGCATTAATTGTAGGAGGTAGAGGCATGTCACATGTGAACTAAAGTAGCTGTAGGCACAATTTTAATGGTTGGTGACACAATAAAAGTAGTCATTATTAATAACAACACCTTTATGTACATTGTCCAGGCCTAAATGAGCTATAACCAAGGCTAGAGATTCCTTAACACTATCAATTTTAGAATCAAACTATTTTTGCAAAGTATCAATCTTTTGATCAATTATTTTTTTCTCCATTGGTGTTGGAGTTGTAGGAAGTTATCTTTTTCCCCATCTCAAAAATTTACGCTAAAGTTTCACAGGTCTCTCTTTTCCTATTGCTTTCTTTATTTTTCTTAGCACAAAACTTTCTCTCGTTCTTTTCTTTAGCACACTTCTCTCTTTCTCTTTTAACATAATTTTTTTCCCCACAGAGTATTTGTTTGACGACTTAAACTTTTGAAATAAAATATCTCTACAGTAAGAAAATTAAAAATTTGAGGTAAAGACTTGTTTACTCTTAATGGCAGCTTTCCGTTGTAAAGTGCTGAAATTTGAAAAGGAGAATCCAATGAGTTCTAGCGTGTAGATGATGGATTCAGAAAGGGTTTTCAATTCCGAATAAGATGATAGTGGTTTCTGCTTGTGGAACGATGCCTACAAAGATGCTCAGGCAATAAAATAAAGATTTTTTTTTTCTTTTCCCTTTAAAGGACACTTTGCTTGGAAATTTTTTTATTTTATTTAGTAGCATGCTGACGGAGAACAGGAAGATAAGAAATTTCAAATTCAATAATTCAATCTAGAGGCCCAGATTTAATATGTAGTTTATTAGATAAATTATAGGGTTATTTACTAGTACTTTTGGGTTTAATTTACGTGTCTAGTTAAATAGAAATGTAACTGGTCTATTATTTTTAATTCAGGGGCAATTTTGTAATTTTTCAGCTTTGCAAGAAAATCTTTCCTAATTTATTTAAGAATCTTTATTTTTAGTTTTAGGTCTTGTTTTGAGTCTTTTTTGGTTTAGAAAGATTTTCTTCTTTTTTAGTTTATTTCAGAAGTTCAAATTTTTATAAGATGGACTAGTTTTGGTGTCCTTTACTTAAGGTTTAGAAGCTAATTTAAGTTTATAAATACTTAATATTGTAATGCTTTTAACTAAGCTTTTATTCTTGATAAAAACTAGCAATTATATATTTCAAGTTGTGTGATGCCATGGGATCTTAGATGTGATATCCATGAAAGTTTAGGTGTGAAGTTTAAGATAATTTATCTTAATTTACTGTTCACATTACTATTCATTCATTTCTATTCATAGTATTGTTTACAACACCATAACAACCCCGTTATTCTCTATTATTGCTTAATTTCGCTTTATAAATTAATTCTCTATAAACCCTAGCCTCTCGTTTCTACTCATCCCAACCTCCATATAACCCAAATTCATCCCTTTATAACCAACCCTCTAATCCATCTGGCGTCAATTTGGTATAATAGTTTCAAGATCTTTGAAGTTTTGTTACTTAATCTCTTTAATTATGGTATCAAACACTGAAGTAAATTCAAAATTTAATGACTATCAACAAGATTATCAAGAATCATTGCAAGAAGATTGCGTGGACAATTTCTTTGATTATGGAAATTTTGTAGGTGATGATTAAATAAATGAAGGTATTGATTTTACTATACTTTTTGTAATGAGACAAATTCTAGCAACCCCTAAGTAGGAGGAAGAGGATTGGCGACGAGTTTTGATATTCAAACTTTGTTTTGTTGTGGGGGTCAAGCAAAGAAACTAATCATTGATGGTGTGGTGGAAGTTGCATGAATGCGATTTTGACATCCACAGTTGAATGTCTCAAGCTTTCAATTGAACCACATCCACATCCATATAAGGTGGTTTGGATTGATAACTACCATTCCAGTAACACATCAATTTCTTGTTACTTCTAAATGCAGTGTTTATATTGATTCTATACTTTGTGATGTTATTTTTATGCAAGTTGCTCACATTCTTCTTGGTCGACCTCGACTCTATAATCAAGATGTGGATCATAATGGTAAAGAAAACACTTATACCTTTTCAATTGGAGAGAATACTATTGTTTTGAATTCAATAAGTGCGCTTGACCTAAAGACTTGTGCAGAGAAAATGCCTAAACAACAAGTGCAAAGGGTAACAAATGGTGTAGATGAGGTAGTATTACAAAATTTGCAACTTGAAGCTTCAAATCATCGAGCTAAAATTATTGGACAACGAGCACATCAAGCTATCCAACATTCATGTGAGCTTCATGTGCTTCCAATAGAGGCTTAACTACTAAGCGAACAACAAGAAGAGCCTCTGTTGCAAGCCCTTCAGCTAGAAAGGGAAGTGGAAAGGTTACAACTACCATCTCAAAGGCTTAAACAATAAAGTCTGCAACCAGAAACTCCAATTCACGAAGTAAGAAAACCAGTATAGCAAATAGATGAGTTTTTTCTGCAAGTTGATCAATTATAAAAAGAGCAAAAAGCTTAAAATTACTATTCCAAAAGCTGAAACATCAATATGTGGTTGAACACCATGTATCAGAAAAAACAATTGAGTATTTTGGAGACTCAATTCAGCAAAATAATATTGTTATGAGTAGTACTCATGCATTGCTTGGAAAAGTAAAGATGAAATTTGAAAGAACGGAATTTGTAGACAAGTGCATAGTTGGAGAACAGGTAGAAAATGTTGTAGGAAATAACAAGATATTGGAAAATTAGAAGGGACTAAAGGTTTCAACTTTGTTGTTGAAGATACCAAAGAAGTTGGATTTATGTTGTTTCTAGCCAATAGTTAAGAGATGAATTTTGTAATTCTTATTCAATTCACATACAAGTCCAAAGAATACTTTCAAGTTTTCCTATTATTACTAGCAACTAAAGAGGCAAAATGGCAATTCAACAACTCATCATCTTTGTTGTTAAGATACTTCAAAACTCGAGGTCGAGTTATTTCTAACAAGGGGATACGACGGAGAATAGGAAGAGAAGAAACTTCAAATTCAAGAATTGAAGCTTAGAATTATAGTCCATATTTAATGTGGAGTTTATTGGAGAAATTATAAGACTATTTACTTGTACTTTTGGGTTTAATTTTCGTGTATACTTAAATAGATATGTAGCTGGTCTATCAGTTATAAGTTTTTTGTTATTTTATAATTTTCGGTTTTGCTGGAAAATCTGTCCCAATTTATGTAAGAGTCTTTACTTTTAGTTTTAAGTCTTATTTTGAGTCTTTTTTGGTTTAGAAAGATTTTATTCCTTTTTAGTTTATTTTAAAGTTCAAATCCTTATAGGATGTGAACTAGTTTGAGAGTTCTTTACTTAAAGGTTTATATGTTATTTTAAGTCTATAAATACAAAGGCAGCACACAGGTGGCTATTCGGTGGAAGTTGGCTTTGATACAAACTGATGTAGAACCCTAAGTTCTCGCACTCAAAATAATTTAATATTATGCTTATAAAAGCTACAATGGCTTCAACCTTAAATTGAGAAAACTAAAATAGGAAATTGCTAAGTTGTCCTAACAAAATATGGAATTTCTAAATAAACTTTACTAATTAATAAATTTCCTATACTACAAGAAAATAATTGCAAAAAGAATCTCTTCAAGACAAGCAAAGTTGTTAGAGGTGCACCTTAGGGCCAAGGCGCACTGGACCTATGAGCCAACGCCTCTACCTGCAAAAGGCGGGCATGAGGCGCACACCTTTGACATGAGTAGATACGCACGCGCGTCTGCAGCACGTGACAAATATGTTGTTTTTTTTTTTAAAACTTTATTGAGATATTTCATCTCCACCGTTGATTTTTATAACAAATAAGCTTACAATAAAGCCCAATACATCCAATCACACCAATTAAAAGACAAAAAGAAGAAAGAAAACTTCAATCAACGTTCATCTCTTCGACAAAATTATGAAAGAGCTAGGGTTTTTTGTTTGAAGATGATGATTTAACGTGGAATGCGGTTGTTAGAGCAACTGAAGTTGAACAGAATGCCTATAATACTAGAGGAAGAGGAGGAAAGGTAGGAGGAGGAGGAGGAGGAGGAGAAAAGGAGGGAGGAGGAGGAACAAAAGGCAAAAATGTCATGTATGCATCTACTCCAAGTGCTAGGCCTAAAGATAAGGTAAAAGCACCATCTTCTAACTTGAGAGGAGGTATGACTCCTTTCATGCTTAGAGATGAGGAAGAAGAAGATGTTGATTTTGAAGATTATAATGAGGAGGATGAAGAAGAGAACGTTGAAGATGATTATGATGATGGTGGTGGTGGTGATGATGATGGAGATGATGCTACTCTTGATGTAGAGTAGTTATTTCAATTTAGTATATTTAGATTTTAGTGGATTTAGGATTATGTTGAGACTTTTAATTCTTTTATTTAGCTTTTTTTGGACTTCAAAAGTAAGAGTTTTGCTAGAATTTTTTATGTTTTATAACTTTTTTAATGTTATTGGTATTATAATTTTTAAGTAGTTTATTATTTAAGTATGAATGATTAAAATATTATTTGAAAATATTTTTTATTCATAGTGCGCCTCATGTTGCTCAGGCACGCGCCTGCGCCTAATTGCGCCTTGCACCTAGGCTCTGGGATCCCTTTGCGCCTAAGTGCGCCTTGCGCCTTTAATTGCTATGAAGACAGGTTAAGATCATGATTTAGCCTGTGACTACTCTTTTGTGGAGGAATGTAAACTACATCAAGCTGCTTATTGGATATCACTATCATATCGAGCCAAAAAGCATCATTAAGTTGAAAATCTTATTAATTAATGGCTAGCATGAACAAATTACTTATGCCACTTGGGCTTTGTTTGCACCAAAGAATAGATCATGGAGGATGTGTATAGAAGGTTATGAAATTAACAACGTATGTCAGGTGTCAATTTTGAATTCAAGGCTAGATGAAATGTTCGACTAGCTTGTTGGTTTAATTATTAAGATAGACTTGAGAAGTGACTATCATCAAATTCAACTAGGCACTAGAGATGAAGTGAAGGAGTCTTTAGAATTTTGAATTGATTATTTGAATGGTTCGTGATGCTACTTGGTCTTAGAAATCCTCCAAACATTTTGTATTCAAATGCATATGTAGTGGACTTTTTAGATAAGCTCCAAATAAACTCCTGTTGGAACAGAGCTTAAAGCTCTCAAATTCATTGATATCTCAATCTTAGTACATATGTTACATTTATACACAATCTATACTCTTAACTAGTAAAGAAACTAACAAGGAAACAATATAAGAATCGCTAAAATCACTCCTACAATTTATAAGAATATTTACAAGTCAACACTCCCCTCAAGTCGGTGCATAAATATTGCACACGCCCAACTTGGAAACTAGCTTATGAAATTATTTGCCATTTAGTTTTTTAGTGAGTATATCAGCAATATAATTATTTGAAGTCACATGAGTAAGTTTTAGTACGCCCCATATAACTTTCTTCTTTATGAAGTATCGATCAATTTCAATATGCTTTGTTCGATCATGTTAAACTAGATTATGAACTATCCCAATACCAGCTTTGCTATCACTAAATAAGGATAAGGCATTCTTCTCTACTAGTTGTGGTTCCTCCATAATCTTTCTTAGCCAAAATAACTCACACACACCTTGAGCCATTGCTCTATATTCTTCTTTGGCACTAAAGCGAGCCGCTACACTTTGTTTTTTACTTCTCCAAGTAACTATATTTCTATGTACAAAAGTGCGATAATCAGATGTTGATCTTCTATCATCAAGGAACCCATCCCAATCAATATCTGTATATGCTTCTAATTTTAGATGACCATGCTTGGAGAAGAGTAATCCTTTTTCTGGTTCAACCTTCAGGTATCTCAAGATATGAAATACCACTTCAAGGTGAGAACTACGAGGATTGTGTATGTACTGACTAATCACACTGATGGAATAGGCTATATCAGGCCTAGTGTGTGAAAGGTAAATCAGCCTTTCTATCAATCTTTCGCATCTTCTTAATTCCACCGATCACCGAAGTCAGCTTGTAATTTATGATTAGCCTCAATAGGAGACTCTACTGGCTTATATCCCAACATACCAGTTTCTTCCAGAAGATTCAGGATATACTTCCTTTGAGAAATTAAGATCTCTTTTTCTGATTTAGCAACCTCTATACCAAGGAAATATCGCATGTTTCCCAAATTTTTAATTTCAAACTCTCTAGCCAGTAATTTCTTAAGAGGGGCAATTTCTTCCTTATCATATCCAGTACATCCATATCATCAACATAGACAATTAACAAAGTAAACTTCCTGTTAGTGTGCCTAATAAACAGAGTATGATCAACATTGCTTTGGAAATACCCAAATGAAATTATAGTCTTACTGAATCTCTCAAACCATTCCCTAGGCGATTGTTTAAGCCCATACAATGGCTTCTTCAATTTGCATATTTTCCTCGTCTTCTCATTGTCAAAGCTTGGAGGTATTTCCATATATACCTCTTCCTCTATTTCTCCATGTAGAAAAGCATTTTTAACATCAAATTGGTGTAGTTCCTAATCAAGATTAGTTGCACATGGCAACAAGACTTTGACGGTATTTATTTTCGCAACAAGCAAAAAAGTTTCTTGATGGTTTACTTCATAAGTTTGAGTAAAGCCTTTTGCTATCAATCTGGCTTTATATCTCTTAATTGGTCCACCTGCTCTATGTTTTACAGTGAACACCCATTTATATCCAACTGGTTTCTTTCCCAATGATGAAGTAACAAGCTACCAAGTTTTTTTTTTTTACCAAGGCTTTCATCTCTTCCATCATTGCTTCATTCTATTGATCGTCAAGAACTGCTTCCTACCAATCTATGGAATAGAAACAAAAGACAGAGATGATACCAAGGCTCTATAAGAGGGAGACAAGGAGTCATAAGAAACAAATTTGGAAATGAGGTGTTTAGTTCATGCTCTTACTCCTTTTCGGATAGCTATATAACATTATATCATTAGTTATAGGCTCTGAATCAGAATAATCAGGATTTACAAAATCAGAATTAGGAATAACAGAAGACTCACTGCGTGTGATTTTAGGAACTGATTGCAGATTTGACGCTGGATCAGGCATAACATGCGTGATGATATTATTCTCCTTGACCTTACGATTGTATGTTTTTAAATTCGGTCTATCTAATCTCTCTTTTTTCTGTTTTGTTTTTCTGAATCCTGTTCAATACTCATAATTTTTAAAGGAGGCACTAGCGCTTCCTCTTCCTTCTTATGCTCCCTTTGAAGAGGAGTGTGAGGTGAAGTAAAATAATGCTCAGATTCCCTAAAGGTAACAACCATGCTCACAAAGTATTTCCTAGAAGGGGGTGATAGCACTTGTAACATTTCTAAGTTCTAGAGTATCCTACAAAAACACATTTAATAGCTCTAGTATCCAACTTACCGTCAGCCTCGTAATGGACAAAACACACACAATCAAATACTTTTGGTTGAACAGTATATGAAATACTTCCTTTTAAGACTTTTAAGGGCTTTTGAAGTTTAAACCCCTAAGAGGCATCCTATTACTAAGATATGCAACAGTAAGGACTGCATCACCCCAATAAACCTTAGGAACACTCATAGCAAATATAAGAGACCTGACAATCTCTAATAAATGTCTATTTTAACTTTCAAATACCCCGTTTTGGGCACTAGTGTTTACGTAGCTAGTCTGATGGATAATACTCTTAGAATCTAGATATGCACGAAACACATCATTCATGTATTTTATACCATTGTTAGACCTCAAAATTTTTACCTTAGCATCAAATTGGGTACTAATCAGAGCATGAGAAGATTGAAAACAAGAAAATACGTCATGTTTAGCTTTCATTAAGTACATTTAGGTTAGTCTAGTATAACAATCAATAAAGATAACAAGCTACCATGACTTGACAATGAAACAATAGAAGTAGGTCCGCTAACATCTGAGTGAATAGTCATAAAAGGAATTGAACTTTTATTATTACTAGAGGAATAAGAATGTCTAGTGTGCTTGGCAAATTCACAGGCATCACAAAATAAATATCCAACTGGAAATTTTCAAACAAATTACGATAAAGTTTTTGAACTACATAAAAAAAAGGTAACCTAATTTCATATGCCACTGAATTATTTGCTGATAAGCAATTCTAGAATCTACTAACAAGGCTTTGGATGGAGGACCCAAAGCATTCTCAAGACTATATAAGCCATCACGTAATCTACCAAACTCAATCGTTTTCTCTGTGGTAAGATCCTGTAAAATGCAATAAGTTGGAAAGAACTCAATCTTTCAGTTAAGAGCATTTGTAATAGCACTGACAGATACAAGATTTACAGGGAAAGAAGGAATATGAAGAACAAAGGTTAGATTAATGGTAGTACACTTGAGAGAATTTGTGCCAGAAATGGAAGCTTGGGTGCCATCACCTATACGAATAGTATCCTTTTTAGAACAAGACGAATAGGTCAAAAAATGTTTTGAAGAGTCTGTCATATGTCTATTTGCTCCAGAATCTATAACTCATGAATCATCAAGTGTGACAAGAAAATTAGTACCTGATTTCACAAAATTGGAAGTGGCAACTGAGGAAATAGACTCAAGTTTTGATAATAGACACTTGAGAGTTTGTATTTCATCATTGGAGAGACCTTCAGTTGTCGAGATTCCAATGGATGAATTTTCACTTATTTTTATATTTTTATCATCAGCCATTTTTACCAAACCTCAAATCACCATACCCAGACAAAAATAAATCTACTAAAACAGAAAAATAATACTCAATATCCCATTAGATTAGAATTGGGCAACTCAGCAAATCAAACCAACAAACCAAAAATTCCACAATTGAGAAATCGAACTCATAGATTAGCAGACCCAAATAACCAACCACATCCTGTAGATAGCACACTCAAATAAAAAACAAACTAGGCAGCAAACCACAGACTAAATACCTATAGAAATCATCGAGAAAATGAAACCCGCAATAAATAGGGATGCCTGATGTTCTGAGCACACCCAGGCAAAAACCAAACTTGGTCGGAGTCGTACGATATAGGCGACCTGATATGAGCAACGTCCGACCAAGAAAGCCACCTGATTTCGCAAGCTCCAGATAGATAAAACCGACACCCAATCTACGAGGATCACTTAGTCAAAATCGCTATCCCAAGGTGAGCCGGTTTGAGCTAGGTCCGCCATGAAAAAGTCACCGGAAAAGGCAAGACATGAGCTAACGCTATGGCGTGTGGGTCGGAGTTGGGCGGCGTTTGGAGCTTCGGCGAGGGTTTCCAGCAAAGCTCCTTTTTGCGAATGCCGGTCGGTGGTTGGGCAACGTTTCTGGAAGGGTGGTTGTGGTAACGCGCACCCATAGGCCTTCTACTGTGACCACTGTCACTGTTTTCTTTTCGCCGGAAAAACCAAAGCCACTGGAGATGATAACCGGAGAAAAAAAATTTGGCCCCCAGGTTCGATTGCTCTGATACCATGTTGGAACAGAGGCTAAAGCTCTCAAATTCATTGGTATCTCAATCTTAATACATAGGTTACATTTATACACAATCTATACATCTAACTAGGAAAGAAACTAACAAGGAAACAATATAAAAATCACTAAAATCACTCCTTCAATTAATAAGAATATTTGCTAGTCAACAACTCCATATTCAATTTTGATGATTTTCATGGTTTTGATAGGAATTATGATAAACCTGTGTCAAGGATTAGGTTAATGAAGCCCCAAAGAAGCTAGAGAGGTGGTTGAAGACATTCTTGGTGTGAAGGATGTTTGCTCATGAAGAGGGAGTCTATCTCGAAGAATCTCGTCAAGTGGTTAGGAAAAACATCAAGAAAGAGCATTTGGATTATTGAAGAAAAACTTTAGTGAATGGATTGATCTAGCATTTTTGACCAATATATCCAAGTTTTCTCATAGAAGCCAAGTTCTCTCTAGTTCAGAAGAATTGATTCAGAAGCATAAGTTTATAAGTTTTTTGAAGTCATTGTTTGCATTACTGTAGCATGCTATTGTTCATGCTACTGTAGCAGTTCTCATATGAGGGTCATCTTTTCTTAATCTATTGATTATGTCAGACTTTATTGGGGATAGTCAAGCCTAATTCTATTTGGATTTGATATTAAAGACCTCGTTCTGATAGGATTGTTTATTGAAGACCTTATTCTCTTACTATTTTATATTCAAAACCTTATTATTGTCAGATTTTAGGCTAAGGAAGAACTTCTTATAAATAAAAAAATCAGTTACTAGCAGTATATTTTCCTGGTTGTGTAACCAGAAAATTCAGCCTTTTGATTGATCTTTGTGTTCTCTCTTTTTAATGTTCTCTCATCTATTCTACAACCTAATTAAGGTTAGGGAGTATTGTTGATGACCAAAAAGATGCTATCTCAAGGTTTTGATGAACCCTAATAAAGGTAATGTTGGTTCATAAAGTTATATAATTTTAGTTGTCAACTAAAATTGCATGATGTTAAAATTCATATTAACATTAAAATTCAAAAAATTGAAAAAGGCAAATTTATTTTGTCATTTTGTTATTACACTGAACTTTCACACTAGTGTAATTCTGATCCCTTTTAGAATGTTCATCAAGTAAACTGGAATCAAAGTTTTTGTAGGAAATGGTAGAGAAGAGAGACATATAGCACCTACAAATAGGTTATGGAATATGAACCTTCAACCATGATTATGAGGGTGTTTGGGTGAAAAAACCATTTTGGAAAATAGAGTTTTAAAAACGTCGTTTCAAAAAAAACTGGCATGTCTAGCATAAATTTTTTCTGTTTTTAAATTTCAAAACGACGTTTTGAATTAATTTGTCAAACACTCAAAAAACCGTTTAGCATTTTTTAAATTTCAAAACGGCGTTTCATGCCTATTTTAAGTAGATGCAACCACCCCTTATATTTCATTTAATGCATTAACTCTTACATACATGAGAGTTCACTTATCATAAGTACAAAAGAGGACGGTCTTAAGACACCACCATACCTCAGTCATGACTCGATTCTACCTGTACTTTGCTTTTCTAAGCTTTCAAGCAAGTCATGCTTTCTACCTAACCTCACTACTTTACTTGTTAGTTAGGAATAAACAGAAGTAATCTGAAATAATGGATTTTCCCTCTAAAATTCATCTTATAACTTCTTAGTAAGTTGTCAATCTCAACAGTTATCAAATTGTCTTTGCATTTCTTTATTGTATAGTTGACGCAGCGGAAAGGCCTAGGGGCAATTAGATCTCAACAATTAGGGCTAGAATATAATAGTAATTGTGGTTGGAACAAGAAAATAATTATGATTTAAAAAAAAAACCTTCTGATCTGATTTAAAATCTGAATTGAGAATAATAAAAGTACATTATATATTGTATGCTAGCAGCCTTATTTATACTAAATAGGGTAAATCCTAATCCTAGACTGAAAAGATGTAATCCTAACTAAAGTAGAAGACTTATTAAGAATCCTAAATAAAGATGGAAAAGAAACCAAAAACAAACTGAAATAATAAAATTAAACAAATAAGGAAAACTAATCCAAAATCAAATTGAACTAGGAAAAACTTAAATTCTGTTTGCTGGATGCTCCTGCATCAATAGCATTTGTTTTCTCTAGATGTCATGTGGTTTGTGGCAACTGAACGCCAACTTTATCACCTACAATGTCTCTTACATTTATTTTTTGTTATTGAATTTTAAATTCTTCAGCTACAACCGTTTGGGGAGGAATGCCATAGAGGGAGATGCAGAAGAGATCATTGAAATGGCTGGTAAAGCTTCCGTTGTTGATCAACAGAAGCAAGTCCAAGAAAACATCCATTCTCAAATTGAAAACTTTTGCACATCTATGGATGAAATTCTTCTTCTTGATATGAAGAGAAATAAGCCTGGTGAAGCATTTGAACATTCAGATACTGCTCCACGCCGAAGTGGCCTTAGTTTTGCTGTCGGTAACAGTGGTCCACCTATGGATTGTCCTGGTGAGCTTACTTTCGTAATAGTACTTTTCCCAAGTTCTTTTTTGTAGCTTTTTTCCCAAGTCTATTGATTAGCAGAAATTGCATCTCGCACACTTATAGATGTGCATATTTAACTAATCTGACTTCTCCTATTATTGGATTTGATTTGCTTGATTATTGACTTATTGATAGAATATGAATATTCTTGTATACCAAATGATATTGTTTATACTTATTTCTTTTTTTTATCATCATTATCATTGTCATTTGTCTATTATTATCTTGGTTGGATTTGGTGATATGATGCCAAGGTTCAATATCATGTTTAGATTTTGACCCACTGTTTCTTGGCAATGTGATCAATTAACACAGAAAAAAAGCCCTAGGATGGGGAAAAAAATGGGTTTGGGTGGTGTGTGGGGGAACCTGTGTAAGGTAACTTATTTGCCAATGTGGGTAAGCTAGCCATTGGCACAGAAAGCAAACTTCAAAATATATTACACTGTCCATCTTTCCTAGATATTTGATTGAATGCTTCAGTTGTTATGGGGTGCTGTATTTCAGGGTCAATGGACTTTGATGATAGGAATTTAATTTGAGAGGTTCTAGGGCATTAACAGTGTGATTGGAGGTGACAGCGTGAGCACATTTTATTTTGAGCTTGATTTGGTTGGATTTTGGGTCAATCTAGCCTTTATAAGTGATTCCGAGGATTTCTAGTTGAAACTTCTAATTATTCGTTTTGGAACAACAGAATGTACTTTTGGTTACATGTTGGTTTGTTTTCTAAATTAAAAAGAAAATTAAACATCGAAAATTAACTAAAAATTAAACCGATGCTTGTTGCTCCTATATCATCCCTCAGGGTAGGAAGTTTGGGCATGAAGTTGAATTCAAATGAGTTGTGCAGAAGTGAGATTGGCATTGATGATGTGTACTTGACTGTTGTTGAATAAGGATGCAACAAGTGGTTGAATTGTAGGAGGATGATATAGTTGTCTTTGGAATAGCAATTGAACTTAGCATTCCAATAGTAAATTACTGGAATTAAGTGCACTATTGGCAACGTAAACTTGTCTGTTGCTAGTCCACTATATCTGAACTATCACATTTATTTTTTCTTTCTTTCTCAATTAGCTGTTCCTTGTCAAAAAATAAAATTAAAAAAGAAAATATTTGGTACTCTAAGGATTCACCAGTGTACCACATGATTCCTCAACAACTTTCACATGTGAAAGTTGCATGCACCTCACAACCTTGAAGAAATTAGATTAATTTTCATGCTTGATGAATAATGATGTTAGTAGAAGTGGCTTTGCCTTGGGCAAAACAATTCCAAGATGTCTAAACTATTGTCTATCAATATGGAATTGACAAGTTGCTTTTACGCTCAACTTATTTGAAATAGCCACATTTTCTGAAAGGATATGGAATCAGGTGTATTGTGTTCAAATCCTTATCTTGATAATCTTCTTTTGCATGCAAATCGATCATATGTACTACTGTGTCGTGCCTTTGCCTTTGAATCTTGCACCTCATGTTTTTATCTTTTTTTTTTTAATCAATAATATTTTCTTTTGCTTGCAACACAATCACATATGCTACCATGTTTTGCCTTTGCCTTTTGAATCTTGCACCTTGAGGCCAGCAAAGATGTTTCCCATTGACTCTGTTCTCCATGTTCATTTGAGATTGGGGAAGGCCATGTTCTTGTACCCAGAAAGTTGTGGAAAAATCAATATTTTCTATGGGATGTCAATATCCCACTCTTTGATAATCAAAAGTATATTTTCCACAATGGTGCAAAATAAGAATTTCAGGAAGATTCAATTTTAGAAGCTCAGGCTTATAATTATGACCCAGATTTAATAAGGCTTTTATTGGGGAAAATATGAGTAATTCCTAGAGTTTTATTTACATATCTATACAAATAAATGAGCTGCTGTTTTTAAGTCAATGGTAACTTGTACAATTTTACTGGAAAATCTTTCCAGATTTCTTTAGTAGTAGTTTTTAATTCAGGTATTATTTTTTTTAAGCATTGGAGAAAGGGAATTTAAACTTGGGTCTATTACCTAGGTCACATGTGCACTTACTACTCCCTCCGTCCAAAAAAAAACTAGTCTTTTTTCATTTTACGCGAGGATTAAGAAATTTAGTTATTTTTAGTTTATCACATTAATTTTGTCATTTTTTCTAAAATACTCCCATTTTAAAATACTCATGTTATACACTTTTCAATATTTTTTCTATTTTTCAATACTTATAATAATTAAAATACTACTATTTTTAGTTAAATTTATAATTCCAATATAGAAAAATAAAAATGTAATTAATATGTGTGATGATATTGATGTGAATTAATGAAAAGTATATTTGACATTTACCTACTAAATTAATATCTAAAAAATATATTTGACATTTATCTACTAAACTAACATCTAAAAAAAGAAATATGACTATATTTTGGAACGGACAAAAAAGGAAGACAAGACTATCTTTTTGGGATGGAAGGAGTATATTTTTTCTCTAGAAGCTTATTTTTAGCTAAAATTATCCCCAATTCTTGATTGCAGGTAAGATATAGGGAGTCTACTGTCATGTATATATCTCGTTAATGTCATTTTTCTGACTCCATAAGACAAAATCAGGAAAGGTTGGTAGGGAGTATTTGTTGGTGAACAGGTGGGTAACTAGAGGAGTGTGAATAAAGAATTGGGAAAGATAAAAAGAGGGCCACGATGGGTGACACAGAGGGTTAACATGTGGTTGGTCTTGCTATTAGAGGGAAGTGAACTATTATAAAAATTTGGAATTAAATCCAGGCGTTTAACACTATGTTTGGGTTGGGGGTAGGGATTTAAGAGGAAGTGAGGGATACCTCACCCTCCCCTCCCCCATCCAAAGGGTATAATACCCTAGGGAGTTCTTCGATCGAAGAAGAAGATTTGGTTTACTTAATCTAAATATTCTGGATACATTATAACTTGGATCACTGAGGCAATATTGTATAACCCTCTAACAGATTTGCTTCTTTCTAATGTCACTCAGCTTCCAAAGTCAGACAACCATTTTCATTGTGTTCTATTTGTTGCTGATCCTTCCTCCTAATTTGTTAATGGTGTGATTCTGATATTTTTTTATTGGAATAGAGCTTGCAAAATGATTCTGAGTTGATACATCGTATAACTGATAACTCTGTTCTTTATTCAATTATCTGGAATATGAGTAATGTAATTGTGGCTTGTATATAAGGTTTGTATTTAGATTTGATGTACAAGCCATTTGTTTTTACTGAACTGCTATCATTCTAATAACGAATGTTTTTCAGCACAGCTATACCCGAGACCAAGTCATTGACGAGGGCTGAAGTCTCATGGAGATTGAAGGATCTCATTGGGTACACTCTTGATCTAAAACGATCACAGATACCCCACAAGGAAGCAGGACAAGGCTTATTTGTTGTTGGTGAAGCTGATGTTGGCAGTGTGATTGCCTTGTATCCTGGTGTAATACACACCCCAGCATTTTATCGATATATCCCTGGATATCCAAGAGTTGATTCCCATAATACATACTTGATAACAAGGTATGATGGTACAGTGATCAATGCCCAGCCTTGGGGTTCTGGGGGGGACACCCGTTGTGTATGGAATGCGTTAATTGTGCCAGAACTCAGACCTGATGTACAAACCAGTGAGAAAGGTACAGATCGGTTCTGGAAAATGCTCAGTAAGCCTCTAGAAGGGACACGAGTTGGTTATACTGGTGAGATTCTAGAACGGAGAAACCCATTAGCTTTGGCTCATTTTGCTAATCACCCTGCTAAGGGTATGTCTCCAAATGTTATGATTTGTCCCTATGATTTTCCATTGACCAATAAGGACATGAGGGTCTATATACCAAATATAATATTCGGCAACTCAAAAGAAGTGAATGTGAGAAGATTTGGCAGCTTTTGGTTCAGATCTAGAGAAAAAGATAGTGAATATGATGTTCCTGTTCTGAAGACTCTTGTGTTGGTGGCTACTAGGGCACTTTGTGATGAAGAAGTACTGTTGAACTACAGGTTGAGTAACTCAAAACGACGACCAGAGTGGTATACTCCAGTGGATGAAGAGGAAGATCGAAGGAGATGGAGCTAAGGATGGAATGCCGGACATTGAAACTTGAAAGTGTTTTTATGCAGGGCTTGGGCACCTCATGCTGGTTGCTTATGTTGTATTAAGGATCTGCCTTTGAGTGAGTAATCCTCAGCCTTTGTTCGTTATTTTGAGAAATCAAATGCCAAGTTTTCAGTCTCTTGACAGTAACAATGTCTAAGTTTGGCAGGTTGGTAGATTTCAGATCAGGACTGGATTATCTTATCAAGTTAAACATAGCAAATTTCAATTATTAATTTTTTTTTCAGTTGTTGATTCTCATATCATTTAGTAACATAATTAAAGACGGTGAAACTTTCAACTTAGTGTTTTTTAACACTTCATACATTTGAAGTTCTAGGATTTTACTTCCAGTGTAGTGAATCTATTAAGAATGTATTTCAAATTTCAGATGATTGGATGCCTGATGCCCCATGATCACTCATTCATTGCTCGGGCAAAATTCTATCATAAGTTTCTTTAAGAAAAGGATAGTGACTATACTTTGGACTTGTGATCCCCTATTTCCTTTTATGTTTTTGTAAGCATCCAATTGACATTCTCAGTTGTGCTTGTAGATAATTTTGGTATTACATTCTATTTTCAGTTCAAAGGTTTTCATATTTAAGCTCCTATTTTTATTGTTCTAACCACATTCAACCCTGTTCTAGCCCCAAGTTATTGGAATTTAATTGCACTTTAAGTCATATGGGCATGAGAAAATCCGTTTTCATTTATATTTTTATACTATGGTATTCTAAATGTGGACTTCAGTTTCTAATGGGTCTAATGCATATTTTTCTTTTTGAACTTGTCACTATTAGTCATTTTATCCCTGAAATTTAAAATTAACTAATTTTATACTCGAACTTGACAAATTGAAATCATAAAACACTTTGATATCTGGAAGTTAAACGCATGTGTTTCACACGTGCTGAGCTGGAAAAAAAGAACTATTAAATGTTTGGATAATGGAGGTCTCGCCCATTTAACTCTCATATCGGGTTCATTTAATATTTTATGATTCAAATCAATCATCTCTCTTCCTCTTCTCTTCTACCAGTAGCCCTTTATCTTGCTGCATGTCTAATTCAAACTCAAGAACATACTATATATTTTTTCTTTATTTTTATTTTTTTATTTTGGCTTATGGGGTTTGTCAAGAAATGAAAGGTTAAGAAATGGATTGACTTTTTGAGCTTTAATGGTGTCGTGCATGCAAATATTAGCCTACAATTACGTCATTTTCTCAATTTTTTGTTGGGTATATTAAATAACCCTAGCATATGTTTTAATATAAATCCTAATAGATAATGAACTTTTATAGTGGGTCTAATGGGTAAGAGCCCATTAACTGGTTTAACCCTAGTATAAACCTATATATATGCTAGCTAGGGATATCATGCTAGATATTCTAAATTAGATACATAGAGTGTAATGTTTCAAGCAATCGCATATTACTTGACTTAAAATCCTAACATTTTTTACCTATTTTAAAACACTATATAATTATAATGCACCATTGCCATGGATGGAGAGACAAAATCTCACTCTCTCTGCAAAAGTGAAAATTGGAAAATGATGGATATCAACTTCCAAACAAGTGACTCGAATTTGAATGCTCCTTTGTCAATGAGATGGGAGTTGACAGTGAGATTAGAGTTGATGTAAGAGACAATATTATTGATTGTGCTTGAAGCTGCATATTTGAATATTTTCTTAAGATTCGATGGAATTGACAATGACAAAATCATCCTTTAAATTTGAACATATTGGCTCTTACCATCTATGCTTCTTTTTGCAGGTTGTGTTGGCTGCTAATGACTTGTCTTCTATCAATGATGTCACTTATCCTAAACAGATTGAGATTTTATCAAAGGTGATGTAAAGAAAATTATTAAAGAAGCTATGATACTGTTGAATATATTCTATTAATCACGAGCTCGATAGATGTCACGATCATGGTTTCAGATAACGGTCGCGCCTATAATTGCGGTCGCAGAAATAACGTAACGGTAACGGTCTGTCGAGGTGAAAGTTTTTCAAAAAAAATTTGAAAAATTTGAAATAAATAAAATTTAAAGCTGTTCTTTAGAATATAAGCATAAAAAACTATAATAAGTATAACTGCAATTAAAAAAAAAACATAAATATTATTGTCTCATACAATTATAATGCATATACACTAGTAACATTACTTTAAATTCATTAATTAACTTATTATTTATGTAATAAACATACACTCATTGATATAAGTTTATAATAAAATATAAAATAAGAAAATGAGTTTAAAAGATTACATATTTTAATATTATTAGTGCCAAAAAGAGTGCTTGTGAGGAGTAAACTGAGTTGCACTCCTATCTTTATGATAGATGAATCTGGTTGTAGAAGGTCCAAACAAATCATTCACAAAATTAACTTGATCATTGTCATCATTATGGTGATAGAAAGGTTAAGGCTAAGGTGTAGACATTGGATATGGTTAAGGCTGAGACTGAGGTAGAGGCATAGTTATAGATGGGTATGGATTGTAGTAGCTTGACTCAGAACTACTAATATCATAACCATATCTGTATTCATAGTTTGTAGTGGAGTCAGAGCTATCACCATAATTATATCTTCTATAATTGTCTTCAGGCTCACCACTTAGCATTGGAGGAGGAGGAGGAGGAGAAGGATCATAGGCGGAGGCACCAATATCACCTTAAATAAAATAGACATCACGATCATATGGATAAGTTGATGGAACAAATGTTTCTCCACTAGTATTTGGTGGCCCACTATCATCATTACCATCACTAGAATGACTAGCATCGTCGTCGTCGCCACTACCAGTATGAGTGCTCCCAGTTCTAGGACTCAATCTTGATATTCCACCACGTCTACCACCAACACTTATTTCTGGAC
>CANXYC010131991.1:0-10115 GCA_948193065.1 Aleurites moluccanus
GCCACTGTTGTTGTTTCCTTCACTGCTGCCAGCATCTTTATCAGATTTTGAATTTTCAACATTGGCTCTTGAATAGCCTTTGTTTTTCTTCTGAGTCCACAGCTTAGCTTGCATTGCACCTTCCGTCACAGCACCTTCTCTGAGGTTCTTTCTCTGCTCATGAGCTTCCAAGGCATTAAGAAGCTCAGCTAAACTGATTTCTGTAAGATCTTTGACCTCCTCTAATGCTGAAATCTTAGCTTCAAACCTTTCTAGCAGAGTGACCAGAAGCTTCTCAACAACTCTGTTGTCTTGCATATCTTCACCAAGTAGCCTGAGTTTGTTGACAACTTCCATCAACCTATCTGCATATTCCTTTGCAGTCTCAAAATCCTTCATCCATTGCATCTCAAATTCTCTCTTGAGATTCAAGACACACATATTTCTTGTTCTTGCATTGCCTTGAAACTCAGTTTTGAGATATTCCCATATTTTAAATGCTGTCTCCAAATTCATTA
The DNA here is from genome assembly GCA_948193065.1 of Aleurites moluccanus. Lineage (NCBI taxonomy): Eukaryota > Viridiplantae > Streptophyta > Magnoliopsida > Malpighiales > Euphorbiaceae > Aleurites > Aleurites moluccanus. The sequence goes on from CANXYC010131991.1 coordinate 498, forward strand.
TTCGAATGAATATATTTTCTGACACAGCAGAATGAAGACATGTTTTTGCCTTGAATTTCTTTGATATTTGATCCTGCTGAGCCTTGATTTGTTGCATGGTGGGATTCTCTGGCAGTGGAGTAACTTCAACTTCTTCACACACAACGTCCCAAAAATCCCATGCCTGCAGATATGCAGTCATCTTGACTGCCCACGACTGGTAGCTTTCACCAGTGAATACAGGAGGTAAGATGGGTTGGAAATTTTTTGAGGCCATTAATCAGAAATCTTACTCGTACGTAATTTTAATCACAAGTCCCTTAAGAAGAGGGCTCTGATACCATATGTTGAATTAAAAGAAGTTTTTTTGTTGAAAAACACTTACACATAATTTTATTGATGGATGATGCTTAAATACACAGAGTTGTAACAGAAAAACAAAAGAATTGGTAAAATAACATTAAAATAGAACTAAAAAACAGAGCATAAAAACAAATCAATAACTAATCCTATAAAATAGGCTTTCAGTTGTAGTTGCAGATTTCTTAATTCGTGGCAGCTAAGGAATATCACGAACAAAAACACATTCTTATTTTCTAAAGAAAACAAGAACAAAAGTGCAAACGTCCACTTTCCCAAACTGCATGTCAATAGCTGATCTACGCCTGAGAAGTTGTTTATTATTTTGACTTTTTAGTCCATATGTTATTGGCTTTTCTTTTTTATTTGTTTCTGTTTGTCTTCTTTGCTTTGTTTCCCATTCATTTTAAATCCTTGAAAACATTTTTAACCTTTGCTGAATACACTTTTAATATTTGACTTATTCAGCCAAATCGTTGACTGAATTATTGTCATAGCAGCAGGTCTGACTTATTCAGTCATAGTAGAAAAGTCATTTCATTTTAGTTCATTGACTACCAATATATTTGAGCTATCTATACTGCCTATAAAATGCTCCTGGGTTCTATTGGAAATGCAACAAAAAGAGTCCTTGAAAAGCAATAGCAAAGCAGGAGAAGAGTTCTAGTATTATCATCTTTCAGTACATTCTAATCTTCACAGATGAATTATAAGCTTGTAATTGGAGGAATCATAGCTTCTCTTTGGGCATTTGTTATATTCTACAGCTTAAGAGGCAAGAAAAAGGGCAGAGCTTCAGTGAAGAACTTCAAAGAAGAAATGTTGGAGAGCTCTAGAAAATATATAGGCCAGTCTGAGATGGTTGCAACACCAGACATAATCATTGTTGGTGCTGGTGTTGATGGTTCATCTCTTGCTTATGCCCTTGGCAAGGTAAACTGAAATTGAATGAAAAATGATTATTAGGTTAGAGCAAATCGTGCTATTTTTTCAGTCAACTACAACATTGTTTTGGCTATTTATTGCTGGATGGATGCCGAGTGAATGTAATTGAGAGAGACTTGAATGAGCCTGATAGAATTGTTGGCGAACTCCTACCGCCTGGCGGGTATCTGAAACTGATTGACTTGGGTCTTGAAGGTATGTGAGATTTTTTGAGTGGTATACGAGAAATTTAGATTGCATAGTATCTATCAATTCTTAAGAACTGACAACTTATGTTATTCAGAAATTTATTCAAGAGTATGTTTTTGTTGATGTAGATTGTGTGGAAGAGATTGATGCTCAGCAAGTATTTGGATATGCTATTTTCAAAGATGGCAACAATACTAAGCTTTCCTATCCTTTGGAAGCTTCAGTCAAATGTGTCTGGAAGAAGCTTCCACAATGGGCGTTTCATTCAAAGAATGAGGGAAAAGGTTGCCTCTCTTCCTAAGTACTCCTTTCCATACTCTATTTTGTGTATTCTCTAGTTCAAGCAGAAACTTACAATTCTCATGAATGTATCCAACTTCGATACATATAAAGTTTTGAGTTGTTAGTATTCCATCTCCTGATTACTTCCTTATCCTTTTTTTCTCTTTTATATATAGTGTAAGATTGGAGCAAGGCAGAGTTACATCCCTTCTTGAAGAATATGGAACTATTAAAGGGGTGCATTACAAATCAAGAAATGGTCAAGAGTTGACTGCTCAAGCTCCCTATTATACCTACAATGATTGTTATCACTCAAAAAAATGCTTTCAGTAATAAATTAACTTTCTCAGATTATGGTTTTAGTCTGTATACTTCAGAATTTATTCTCACTTGCCTATCGAAGTTAACAGAAGTTGTGTGACATCACCATTTCTACAGGTTAATATCCCCTCTAATTTTGTTGCTTTGGTGCTAGAACACTGTGACCTTCCTTATGCAAATCATGGGCATGCTATTCTAGCTGATCCGTCGCCCATTTTGTTTTATCCTATTAGCTGCACTGAGGTCCGCTGTTTAGTTGATATACCTGGCCGAAAAGTTCCCTCTATTTCTAACGGTGATTTGGCCCAATATTTAAAAAGTGTGGTGGCTCAACAGGTGTTTGAATATACTAATTAGCATTTGTTGCTTTCTTTGACATAAAAAAATGTTTGGTTAAAATCTTGTCTTCAAATTTTTAAATTCGTCGACCTAATAACTTCATAAAATGTTTGGTTAATATCTTTTCTTCAAAATTTTAAATTCGCCGATCTAATAACTTGCATATGTTTCAAATCCCTTCTGCGCTATATGATTCTTTCATATCCGCAATTGAGAAAGGAAACATAAGAACAATGCCAAACAGAAGCATGCCAGCTTCTCCCTATCCAACTCCAGGTGCTCTTTTGTTGTGGGATGCATTTAACATGCGGCATCCTTAAACAGGAGGAGGAATGATAGTGGCACTTTCAGATATAGTTTTACTGGGAAAACTTCTTAGACCTCTACATAATCTAAATGATGCATCTTCTCTTTGCAAATACCCCGAGTCCTTTTATACTCTTCGAAAGGTAAGCACTTAGCAGCATGTTGAATCTTTGACTCAGCATTAATTAAGGATCAGTAACGAAACTTATAGCTCTTTTTGTTCTCATGCAGCCAATGGCATCTACAATAAATACATTAGCAGGTGCCCTTTATAAGGTTTTCTCCACCTCCAGTGATCATGCAAGAAATTAAATGCCACAAGCATGTTTTGACTATTTGAGTCTTAGAGGTGTATTTTCAAATGGACCAATATCTCTGCTCTCTGGCCTAAATCCTCACCCCACCCAATCTAATCCTACATTTCTTTGTTGTGGCTGTCTTTGGAGTTGGCGCTTAATACTTCTATTTCCTTCACCTAAAAGCATTATGTGATAACTTTCCAATATTATTGGGAACAATAAACTTCCAAGACTTTTATAGTTTATTGTTCTATATATCTTCCAAGAAGTTATGAATTCAACATAACATGAATTCCATTTTTCAGGCCGCATCAAGTATCATTTTTCCAACAATGAAGGCAGAAGGAATTGTGCAGATGCACTTCCCCAGTAACTATTCCAGCATATTATAAAGTTCCTCTTAGTTACTGAATTTTGAAACAAAGCATTACAATTTTGCTGCAGTTTGGCTAGGCCAGTTTGAATTAGTCATTCTAGTACTCCACATCAAGCAACTGGTGCGGTGGAGACCAATGTGCAAGTGGAAGAAAAAGATTGTGTGCACCATATATTTTGTATATTATAGCAATTCAATTATTCTTTGTATTATTCAGTATTGAAATTCATTCTTTAATCAGAATAACTCTTTCCACATAATGTTGAATTATTATTCATTAATCATACAAACCATTATTTCATGTCCTATCTAAAGTTGAGCATGTAGAGAATGTTGTCTTAGTCACTATCTTTAGCTTATAAACCAAAAGAATTATTAATTAAAGGATTTGTTCAAATAATTGTCATTAGCATATAAAATGCATGAAATACATTATTCCTCCATATTAATTTTTATATGATCCACATGAAAATTATTCAACATGCTATTGATATGAAAATCATATTATAAATAGTGCAAAATCATACATTTCAAAACATTAAACTAATTAATATTTTAACTTTAAATTAGAAAATTTGGATATTGTCAATACAATAAAAATACTATGAAATATTGGAGGAAACTTAACACCTCATTTATTCATAGCAGATTAAGTTTTGATTATCAATATATCATAATTGCAATTATTTTCAATTACATATTTCATTAAATAAATTAAATTTTTGTAACAACAATATTATTTTTTGTATGATTTTATTTATTTTAAAATTATTATTTTTTACATTTAAAAAATTAAATTCTATCAATTATGAATTTATAAATATGAAAATTAATAAATTATATAAATTCAATTGAATTGAATTCTAATATATTTTAAATTTTTAAATGAAAATTATGAAACAAGGCAAGGAATGAAGGGATAACTAAGAAATTCAAAGGGTTGATAAAGAAATTTCTAATTCATATTGGTCATGAATAGAAATTAGAAATTGAAGCATATGACATATAATCTCCAATTGTTTTCATGTAGCTCAGTGGGTAAATCGATGGATTGTTAATGATTAGAATTCAGAATCAAGATAATAAAATCTAAGCAATTAATTGGTACAAAATCTGTGTCAACTCTTTAATTCTTACTACAAAGAATTAATATGTTTAGAAATCATCGGATAGAATATTCAGTACGTTTTAAATTTGTAATTTGATGATGTCATATGTTTTAATTTAAAAATTATTTATAAAATTTATTAAATATCATAGATCTTCTTCATCTATGTAAATTCTTGTGCATAATATAAATATCATAATTATGGATTTATATAGAAACTTTATAAAATTAATGTATATCAAACAACTTATTAGATACCATATTCCCATTGTATAATTTTTTTTTTTTTTTTTAAAGAAGTATAGATATATATGAAAAGGAAAATTAAGAACACAAACCACAAACACATGGTGAAGATAATTACACCTTGTATATGTGAATATAAGTGCATATATATAGAGAGAGAGAGAAAATTTTTGGTTCGAATTTATATGTATCTTCACTTTGTACCCATCAATACCAAAATGTAATGTTAAACTATTTTCACTGGTAGCAAGCAATAAATTAGAAAGATGGATAACATGTATGGAAAGTCACAGGTTTGATATCAAGCAAAAACCTTGATCACAAAAATGGGGAATCAACTAGATTTAAATATCGTATTCTGAACCCCAAAAAAAAAAAAAAAGAAGACCCAACGTCGATTTGGCATCTATTCATTTACTTTTTTCTATTAATCTGGAATAAAAAGCATAATGGTGACGAAGACTTTCTTTTTGCCTGATCTACTAGCTTTGGCTTCCATGGTTTGGACATCCGTGAATATTCTTTCAACTTTCAAGTGCAAGATAAAAGAGCTCTTGAAAAGAATTATTAGCGACCAAACCAGTAGAGAAGTTATACTTTCACATTGATCTTTGAAAATGGACTATAAGCTTGTAATTGGAGGACCATAGCTTCGCTTTCGGCATTTGGTTTGTTCTAAAGCTTAAGAGGAAAGAAGAACAGAGCTTCCGTGAAGAATTTCAAAGAAATATGCGAGTCTGAGATGGCTGCAACACTAGGAATAATCATTGTCGGTGCTAGTGTTGCTGGTTCAGCTCTTGCTTATGCTCTTGGCAACGTAAACTTATGTGATCACTATATAAACATTAATCTATGAAAAGCTTTTTGCTCTTCTTCAAATCTTTAAATATCAATTCCCAATCCACACATATAGTTTTGGCATTTAATAGTGATATTGAGGAATATTACATTACAAAAACAAATGTGAGAAAATTTTCAAATAATCATATGGATAATGATCACAGAGGAAATAAAAAACAGTGATGTAAGCCTATTAGAAAAAATAAATACTAGGCAAAACCTTATTGTTGGTTCAAGAATTCCTTGTGCTCCAGAAGAGTCCAAGATAATTATAAGAATGATAAATATATATGGTTACAAATACTTCTCCATTCTATGAGATACCTACAGACCCTCAAAAACCAAAACTAGAATGAGTGCAGATGGCACAAATTCAATGATATTATTTTGATTGCCATGACAGCATAGGACACCAAAGCAACGCAGCATATATATGCATGCACAAAAGTACGGAACACTATTGGTTGGGAAAAGAGAGATCTTTCAGCTGTTGTGGATCTACCTCTGATGGGGTGCGAGTAAGGGCACATTGTGCAGTCGTCGTCTTTGGGAAAGCAATGACATCCCTGATGGAATTAGCATCGGCCAACAACATAACCAATCTATCCAACCCATATGCAATTCCCCCTATGAAGGAAAAGTAGAAATCAAAATCCAGTGAGATAACTATAAGTATATGAACCATGAGTATTTAGACGCTCAGCTCCAGTAGGGAGAATCACAACATCCTATAATTTAAGAATTACAATTACAAATTATGATCATCAAAATCATGAGAAATTAAAGACAATACCCTATCCTGATGGGAATGATGGCAGCCAAAAAGGCTATGCCTAGTCAATTCAGTGAAATCATCTGAAAACAGAAACTTGATTATACAGTAGTAAGAGGAGGAGAAAAATTCCATACCATGTGGAGGAGCACCCATGTCTAAAGCCTCTAGAAGATATCCAAACTTTGCTTCAGCCTGCAGTGAAATGAGAAACTCCATATTACTAGCAAGGATGTAAACGAACCAGTATTAGAAGATGAGTTATAACCATGCTTTACAAATTTTAGCACAGCCATTCTGTTCCAACTGTTTCCATGTTTCCAGTATTCTTACTTTTACAGAATGCTTCAAGTTTGAGGTTGGGAAGTTAGAGAAAAGGGTACAGTGTTAGAATTGGGTCACTTTACTTGTATTGAAGTTCCTAATATAAGATAAGAACACAAATTGATCTTTCATTGCAATATTTCCAGTGTGTCAGTATTCAACATCATTTTATCACACTTCTTGGGCTGCTTGTTACAAATATCTTGTGGTGATTAACAGTAAGGCCAGTCACATGTACTCCCTTTCCCATCAACAAAATAAGAACTCACAAGTGAAACAACTGATGCAAAGATGACAAACAGCCACAAAAACTAGCGTAACATCCTCCAATTATATTATGAGGAATATGCACACTTCATAAAACCTAATTGCAAATAGCTCTCAGGTCTTCTCACCTGCTCAGGGGAGATGCCAACAATTTCCAAAACCTTTTGTTGAACTTCACGCTTATAAATTCTCAAACTTCCTCCACCAATCTTGACAACACAACATAAAAGGAAAAGACATTTTATTGCTGTCCAGCATAAGTTCCAAGCTTGCAGCAACAGAAAGAAAGGGTTACCTCAACCCCATTGTACACCATGTCATAAGCAAGAGCACGAGCAGAGGAAAGGTCTTCCATGTCTTCAGGGTTGGGTGCCGTAAATGGGTGATGCAAGGCCTGCAGCATAATTACCCATAAATAGCATTTCAAACTGACAGCCAAAAAATATATATATAGTTGTACGCAGAATGACTAAAGATATCTTGCTGCTGCTCGAGATTGAGCACACTAACAACTGAACTCGATGATAACTAAAAAGGTGACAAAACAGAAGTTTAATTCAGTTCTTTTCAATCTTCATTGTGCAAATTCCTTGACATAACTCGAGGCTAATATACAAAGAAACTAGAGTACTTTTTTCTCATCAATCCTACCCATTCAAGCTTAAAGGCTAATGCAAATAGAAAGCCTGACATGATAGTACTTGTTACCAATGAGAAGCACAATAATTCAATTTTCCACAGTTTTGGGGCAGCAACTGACGATTTAATCAAATGGCAGTTTATTCAAGTAAAGCAGATAATGATACAGGGAAGAACACAACTTGCAATGCCACAAATAGAGTTGCTAGTATATATATATATGTGTGTGTGTGTGTGTGTGTGTGTGTGCGCGCGTGTGTAATGCAATATGAAATCAAAATGAACAAATCATTCCCCAGTTATTTCATTACTGACCTCAAGCCTCTGCTCCATATCATTCCACTCAAACATTGGGAAATCAGTCACCCATAGAATCGAATGCCTGGACTGATATATAAGACAAAGGACAAGAAAAATGTAAAGAAAATGACAGAACAATGATTATAAAATTCTGTCCAGAGAGTTCAAAAACATACATTATCAATCAAGTCCATGTCATGGGCTATAAACATTCTAAGTCGGTCCAAAGTTTTATTAACTAATGCATGATGACCAACTGCAAACAATATAAGATCCTCTGGTCCAGCGGAGCATCGTCTTAGCAACTGTTCTTTATTTGTTGGATCCAAACTTGACACTAACGCAGGAATTCCCTCGACCACACCTACAAAAATTCAGATCTCTTTGTAGTGAAATACTAAAAGCATAATATCATTCACCTTCTGGAATGAAAGAGAAGTCCAGGAATAAAGAAATGAGAAGAAAATTATGCCTTTTTACCATCATCCAGGACCTTAAGAAAAGGCAATCCCTTGCCTCCAGATTTGATCGCTTCATTATAAAGATCACCTTTCTTAAGAGCTGTGTTTGAATAACATTTAGCACCTGAAGGCACACATAGTACTTTGATAATTCCCCCATTTTTCAAATTATCAGCAAACACCCTGAAGGGGGACTGTACAAAAATATCAGACACCTGCAGCACCAGTGAAAAAGCCCTCATCAACAACTGTCTAAAGATAATGTTAGCCTACAAATATGAAATTTTTTTTTTTTTTTTTTTTTTTTTTTTTTTTTTTTTTTTTTTTTTTTTTTTAAATTTGTGTTTTTGTAAAATTAATTTGCATGTTACCAAAAAAAAATAAAAAAAAATTAAGGGAATATAAGGCAAATCAAAAAACAAATTCTTATCAAAAAAAAAATAAATTTTTTTTTTTTTTTTTTTTTTTTTTTTTTTTTTTTTTTTTTTTTTTTTTATAAAAGAGAGAGATTGTAAAAGTAATATGCAGGTTCCCAAAACAAAATATACAACATTTAAGAGCATCTAAGGAACCTCACTAAGAACTAAGAAAGATGGTAATGCAACCTAAAACTGGAGAAAACATCACCATTAGGATGCATGTTAACCAGATTAATCCTCATTTCTAAAAATATTACCCATTTGAGAAAAGTAAATAAATCCCTCAGACAAAAGCTACATAAGAAATAAAAATCCCTGCCCATGCATGTTGACAGCTCAATCAGGTATTAGCCAGATAACATAACAGCCAGAACTCGGACTGAACCTGTATGTGGTGAAATAGCATAGACAATCAGCAACATAATCACCAACTCAACTCAACTCAAACTCAACTAAGCCTTGGTCTGAATTCTATAAAAAATAGAAAAGGGGAAAAGATGAAGAATGCATGGTTTTGAAAAATACTTCCCCAATATGGAATGGCAGTAACTAATGAATTTTCTAAAACTTTTTCTTTTTCCTTTTTTTTTTTTTTTAATCTGAACAACATAATAGAATCCTAATAGCAGTTGAATAGCTTGCCTAGATCAAATCTTTAATATAAATTTATGTATAAACATCATGGTGAAAAATTATTATAACTTTAAATGATATTGGGTGTAGTTTGAAAGGAGAGAATTACATCTTTCAACTCAAGATCAAATCTTGTATCTGGCCTGTCTGAACCATAACGACTCATTGCTTCAGCATATGTAAGCCTTGGGAAAGGGTTTGGCAGCTGGACAC
>CANXYC010132005.1:0-10112 GCA_948193065.1 Aleurites moluccanus
TATTATGAGTACCATATTTCCTTCAAGTAAAGATTATTATTCTTTCATACCTATATGTATAAATATTTGTTCATGACCATGATTCGATATTTAGATTCTTAAATTGTAGTGTTCATATCTTACTGAGTTGAAGGCTCACTCATCTTCTGTGAATTTCAGGTGATAGTATAGCTCGTGAAGGAGCTAATAGAGAGGATCAGGCTTCTTGACTTATTTATTCCAAGAAGCTTCATTCTAATAACTTGTGAGATATTTTGTGTATTTATTTAATGGTGTTATGACACAATATGTAATGGGAGTATACTCTAGAGCTCTGTAGTTAGTCATACGAGGATACTATTATATTTTGATGTATGATGGTTACCTTTTGGGTACTCTTGTTCTTTAGTGATGTGAGATGCATCTTTTGATCATTAAGAAATAAGAGAAAGATATGAAATGATATAGAAAAGTTATGATTGATGTTTAATTATATGTATGGACATGATTATTGTATGATAGCATATGATGTTATAATTTATTAAATGATGATGAGATTCATGATTTGCGAGTTCTACGGGTTTATGGTGGCCTTAAGCCTACCTTTGCCCTAGGACCGTCGCACCACTGGAGTTGGGGTGTGACAGAAGATGACTTAAAGAGACTTGAATTTTAGAGACGCAACTTGGAAAATAATTATTAAAGAATTATAAATAATATTGGTATTAGAGAACACCTTTAAGAAAGCTAATTGCTCTTAGTTGCATTATTAAATATGATTAATCTTTCAATTTTACATTATTTAGGTTAAATTTTGCAACACCCATAGTCTTTTATACCTAAATTTCCTAAAGTTAAATCTAGTTAAGGTCTTTATGGGCCAATGACATCAACTTTTACATGTACATACACGTGTCTTTGTAAATATATGTTTCACATGTATATAGCTAAGTAAGATTTTATGTTCCATATTGCATATATGCTTTATTAGATTAGTAGGCTACACTTTAAGCTTATGTTTGGATAAGATTAGTAGAATTTGAAGTGTTGCATATTAGGTGGAGATTGATATTCTTTATATATGATGATTGGTGAACCATAAGGATTGTGATGATGAATTACCTTAATATATGATGTGAATTCTCATTTGTGGTAAATGTATAGACTTGAAGGGACTTAAAAAAAATTGATTGGAGTTCCATAAATGTAAATTAAGTGGTAAAATCCTTAAGGAGGAGACTTTTATAATGGTAATGGACATGAAGTACCAATAAATCCATGAATTTCCTTTATGTCTAAAATCCCAAAATTTAGTTTTGGATGTAATGAGCGTGATCCTTGAGTAACGTTCATTGCTTTTCACTCTACCCAAATTTCCAAAATTAGTATTCAATGATAATGAGCGTGAAACTTGAGTAACACCCATGAACTAACAAATAATGAACGTTACTCCTTTGGTAATACACCTGATTTCGCTCCCTAACTAAATTTGCCAAAATTTTACAAATGGAGTAATGGGCGTGAGCCTTTTATAAAGCCTGTGAATGATCATTTGGTGCCTTAAAGCTAAAATGATAGTAATTAGTTTTACCCATAAGGTAATGCTTGTTACTTGACAAGGACTATAAAAAGTTTCTCATTTATTCATCAGCCATCACCTAGCTATGCTTCTCTTTTCTTTTTCTTTTCTTAAGCTCTAAAACTTTAGCTAAGCTATTGCATTTCTCTACACTAAAAGTCACCAAGGAATTCTCAATCTTGAAGAAAATTCTATGAGAAATCATTAAGTTCCTCCTAGTTATTTAGAATTTCAAGTTAAAAGATAAAAAATAATCTTCTAATTCCTTTATTATAAGCATGATTGAGTTAATATATCATTATGGGAGTCATTTAAGAGTTTTGAGTAACCATTTAATAGTATTAATTATTTGCAATAATAGTTGGTTAGGAAGGTAAGAGTACTAATGATATTTATGGTGAATAGTAACATAAACAGTAAAATTTTGCTCTATCTTCCACAACTCTTTATTTAATGGTTAAAATTGGAGTTAGAAATCATCTAAATGAATTTTAAGAGACATAGAATCATAAGAATCTAACTTAAATCTTATTAGTTTAGTAAACCCTAATTCTAAGGTTATGATGGTATGTTAACTAAAAGATGAAATTGAATTGAAAGGATGTTAGTAAAGGTGTTTATAAGCTAGTTTAAGCTATAATCTATGATTAAGAAATATAAATGCATGAAACATATGAAACCCTAATTTGAAATTCTTAAGGAAATGACAAAATGTAAGTTAAAATTGATTTAAATCATGTTATATAAGATGTTTATTGACCATGTTTGAAGATTGAAAGTGACTCGCCTATGATTGTATGTTAACCTAAAGGCAAGGTCATGCTTATGCTTAAGAAATGTTGCTAGTTACTTATATGACTTGTTATAAGAGTGAGATTAGTTAAGATTGAATCTTTGTGCATGTTAGATTAAGGCTCGTATGGATGATGGAGTTAAATAGTTAAGTTTCATATTATAGGGCATAAATCTTAAGGGAACTAAGCGTTGATTATAAGAGTTAAGTTCACTGTGACTTTTTAAGTGGTCTATAATGTTATGGTTTTTTATGTTATCTCTTATAGCTCACAAAAAAAAGGAAAGGGTGATGTTGGACCATCTTCTTAATTGAAAGTTGGAAGGATATCCATTGTTTCTTTTTATTTGAGGTAAGTGGAAAACATACTATTATACTTGCCCTTTGTTCATGAGGCCTTTCATTTGAATGTTGCATACTACTTTGAATTTCTTTCTGTAAAGCCCTATTGTTTATGTGAAACCTTGATGATATCTTTCAAGCTTTAATGATTACATCTAATTTATATTATTATGATACACTGATGACTCAATATACCTTCTTTGTGAGAGTTTATAGCAAATGACATAAATATTCGAACTGATGAGGGCAAATTATCAGACTATGTGCATATGGTACCCGCAGATATGATGTATTATCTGACTCTACCTAGGGTGGTCTATGCCATGACATAGGACCTGATTAGTCTTGCATCAAAATGGGATTATGTCATTACGCCTCTAATCCCATCTCTATTATTTGAACTCTTTTTATGATGATTATATTACGATACTCTGTTGTAAATTTCTATCAATTGTTATATTATGATATCCTATTGATGAACTGCTTTATCAAAAAGGTCTTATCTTGTTCATATATCCTATTTATTATGTCACACTTATTATGATAATATGATCATTGATAAATAAATGAATGTTAATTGTAAACATAACTTTGACTTATGATACAACCCTTTTGGTACCAAGCTTTAAAGGTTGGTAATATGATTTCTACTCACTGAGTTTACTCACCCATGGAAGTTTTATGTTTTCAGGCAGCAGTTAGTGGATAATTTAGGTCTCTTGCCACTCTTTCTTCAACAAGAACTTTGGATATACATGTAAATTTTAGATTCTTAGAGTTTATATTTTATCTGGTAGCTCAAGGTAGTCTTTTAGGGACATTGTATTTGTTTTGGGAGATATGATATGTAATCTCATAAATATTGATGACATGTATTGATTTGCTATACATGATGTATTGTATTATGATTAGTATTGATTCATAATGATGTTTTGGAGGTTTTGGAATACACTAAGTAGTTCCTTTTATGGTTAGTGATGATATATGTATAAGGATGATAACTTATAGTAGCATATATTACGTTATCAGGTTATGATATTGGGATTAGATCCAGGTTCTATTGTTACCATATTGGGATATACTTTTATGGGTGGTTGGTAGCCTTAAAATTATCCATGCCCTAGGACAGTTATAGCCCATAAGTTGGGATGTGACAAATTAAATCAAACTTTATTCAAGTAGCTCTCGCTTTGAAATTCATCAAATCACAAGTGTGTGCCTGAGTGTCACACCCTGAAATTAGAAATGTGATATTCCTAGGGCATGGATAGGCTTGAAGCCATAAAACACCGGTAGAACCCCTAAACATAATTTGTGGCAACAAACAACATCTATATCTATACATAATATAGAATTAGAATCATTATTTGACTATCATATCAACTATGAATACTATGGCAATACTCCCAGAGAGGGGGTGAATAGGAGTTTAAAAATCTTAAAGAAAATATACAGCTAATATGTAATGGATATGTTAATTTAAAATAACAAGTAATAATAAAAGAGAAGGGTTAAGAAATCTCAGCCAATTTATAGTGGTTCGGAGCCAAATTTCTTCTCCTACGTCCACTTTTCTCAATATCAACCCAATATTGAGGTTCCATTAGAATCAGGTGCACCACCCAAATCAATTACAATAGATTTCCAGGGATTTCACCTTATACACACTGAGTTACAACTCAAATTTTCACTTTCAATAACAGAGATAAAGATTTTTAACTCTCTCTAAACTTATACAAAGCTATTCCAATGTTATATAATGAAATATGAATAGCTAAGACTAGCAAAAGCTAGTAAGAACTCAAAGAATAAGAAATAAAGCTTAAAGAGTTAAAAAAAAATAGAGTATGAATTTAACAATTTGATTTCTCTTAGATATTGTGCTTCTCTTATTGTTTGAACTTCAAATCTTTATGTATTTATAGCCTATAATGAAAGGTGATTAAATGTAACCATTCTGGTTGTATTTAATGCAAGATTTGCCTTCAAATCTTTTTCCAACGGCTATATTTAAAACATATCGGGTTTGACGTTAATAGGCAACTACCGATTCACGGTCATGACAACATTTCACGGTTGTGAAGCTTCATTTTCACGGGCTTGAACTGAAATTCACAGCCTTAAAATTTTTTGCGCCAATTTTGAATTTTAAAACATCCTTAGGCGTGAATAACTATTATTGGTGTGAAAATGTTTCACAGGCGTGAATAATTATTCACGGTCTTGAAAGCTCTTTTTGTTTCTCCAAACCAAAATCATTCTTAAAGTATTTACAGGCATGAATTAGTATAACGGGCGTGAAACACTTTCACAGTAGTGAATAAAAGTTTACAGGCTTGAAGATCATTTTTGTGTAAATTTCATATATTGCCTTGATCTTATTCATGGGCGTTAATAATAATCATAGGTAGGAATCCCTGTTTTGAAACAAAAACTTAAACATAAGTTAAATAATTATTTATATTGATTAACACATTTGTTTTGGATTTCAATTACATCATCAAAATCATTATAGAGACAACAATCTCCTTCTTTTTTATGATGATAAAACAACGTGTTGAGAGTATAAGTAAGTCAATTAAATACTCCCCCTAAGTTAAAACTCCCTTTTAATTTAGTTAAACAATAGCAATATTTCTTCCCCTTTTTGTCAATAATCAAAAAGATGTTCTTTAGTTTAACACAATATAATAACTCATTCAGAATAAGAAGCTAAAATTACATAAACAATGAAGTAGTATATAAATATCAAACTGAGAAATGTGCTAATACAATGAACATAAACATGATAAAATATGAGCATATAAACAAAAGCTCATCAAAAAGAAATAAAATAATAACTAGGATGAAGGAGGAACGAAAGAATCATCTGGAGGAGAGGTACTTCCAAGAGATAAAATGTTGCAAAGATTATCTACAGATTTTTGTAGCTCTCTTTGATTTGCTTCAAGTTTGTCCAGTCGAGAAGCAACTCCAGTTTTCAAAGAATCAAGTCTAGTGTTGAGACTAGCCAAATGCTCTAACACTTGACTCTCAAAGGAAACAGCTGAAGAGGATGGCTGAGAGCTAGTCGGTGGTGTTGTAGAAAGAGGATTGCGAGGTCTTTTCTGGGATAGCTCATCAAACATAGCAGCAAGCTCATCATCCTGATCATCATCAATAGAAGCTAAGACCAATCCATCACCAGCCTTTTTGGCAATTCCCATATCGCGAAAAGTTGATATATCTAGATGATCCTTATGAGTGATAGGGACTTTAAATTCAGGATTATGAGGAATCTCAAAGTGATTTGCAATCCGAGTCACATACATACCAAAAAGTAATTTTCCTTGACTTTTGTGCTCATATCTTTAAATGCATCCACAAACCATCTAGCAACATCTACATTGACTCCTTGTGGCAAACAATCCAAAAGGAATATCTCCTTACTACTGATAGCTCTATTGCTGTCTCCTCTAGGAAAAACTGAATAAGTGAGGAACCGATGAATAATTTGGAGAGTCGGGTGACGAATCCCTGAGGATTTTGCAGTTCGAACATCATACTATACAGAGCAAGTCAATGCTTCCCAAATAGGGGAAGGATCCCAATGATCTGTAATCCAACAAACCCCACTAGACTTAAGTTTAAACAAACCACATAGAGCATCAGAAGATAATGAATGGTTTGTTTTGCCTAGCCTAAAAGTCATATCACCAGTAGGACTCACAAGAAGTGTGGTGAAGAATTCATACACTAGCTTTATGTAATATCTGCCATTTTGTTGTATTTTTTATTAATTGTGTATTTGATGAATTTAAATTAATTTCAAATATGAATGTTTGAGAAATCCAGAAATTTCTGGGTTGCATAATTTTGTGAGGATAATTGCAGGATTTTAAAGAAATAATTTGATAAAATGTAAAACATGAAAGTTATGAATTTATATCTTATCTTCAATTCTGTAAAATGGCTTAGTAAAATTCTGTGTGTGTGATGAGTTATGTTCCTTTGAGCAAGACTTGTCTGGTTGAATAATTCTGCAAGAAGTCTGTGTTTGTTTGAATTTACTGAGAATGATTGAGTCATATTGAGGCAAAGGTATAAACATAAAAAATGTTTCTTAATGTGTTGTGTTGTTTTCTGTAAAATTTCAGGAATTTTGGATATGTATATCTCAGTGGAGGGTGGAAAATATGAGGACTGTTCGGATGGATTTTGGGGGCAGTAAGTCTGGGTGACATTTAGAGAGTCACCATGGTCCGTGTAGTTGCCTTTGTGATTTGAATTTTGGATATATTGAGCCTCTATATGTCTATTTTAAAAGGCAAAAAGAATTAGGAAGTTTGGACGTTTGTAGCTCAATTGCGAGCTGAGTTAGTTTAAGTTGTTCAGAAAAGATTTCAGCTCAGCAGAGTCTTGATGTGGCGAGCCGGCAAAATGCGAGGTGGCATTTTGCGAGCCGGAAATGCAAAGTGGCAAAGTGGCGAGGTGAGATTTCCGAAGTGTCAATTGGCGAAGAGGCATATGCAAGGTGGCATATGCGAAGAGGATTTGGCGAAGAGAATTTTGCAAAGAGAGTTTAGCGAAGAAGTATATACGAGGTGACATATGCGAGCTGGATTAGTGAGGTAGCTCTTGAGGAGTGGCATTGCCGGATCCGTTTGGCGAGCTGGGAAGTGCGAAGTGAGAATGGAAAGCTGGCTTATGCGAGGTAGCATTGTCGAGGCAGGTTGGTAAGGCGAGCGGGATTTTGGGCAGTGGCCTATTTAACCCAGTGGCCAGTGATGATTTTCTGCATGATATTTTTTCTTCTTTTCTTTGTTCTTCTTCTATTCTTCTCAGATCAGTTCCATTTCTTGTTTAAGGCATTAATATTCAAAATTAATGCATTAGATCTCTAGATTAGAATATTTCAAGGTAGAAATCGTCATATTTAAGCAAGATATTTCAGTGGATCAGTTTTTGGAGAAATAAGGTAAATTTCTTCAAATTTCATTTTTTCCTTTAGATTGTAATTAATTATGGGTGTATAGAATTTATTGTAAATATTTTCAGGTTATACATTGTAATTAATATTGGAGGAATCAGAATTTATGGACTGTCATGAATAGTAACGTGAACAGTAAATTCGAATTAAATGCATAATTTTCCTTAAGAGATAAATTAAATTGATGATGGGAATTAAGAATAGAAACTCTAAGATGATTAAATATTCAGAAATCATGTTGAATATTATTGATTTAGGAAAACCCTAATTTTATATATTTGGGAAAAATTTTGTTAGGAAAAGAAAATAAAAGTAATTGAGGAGTTGGAGTTGAGCAAATTGCTGAAAGGAATTCAAGGATAAATCTGTGTTGAGGTAAGTATGAACATTGTATTTGTTATTTCCTATGATAAGATCAAATGTTCTAAATGTGAACCCATATGATTCTTGTATACTTGATTATATATTTTTGGAAAAATAAATTGAACAGTATCTGGTATTCCAAAACCAAAATTTACCATTGATTCATGAGATTCCATGTGTATATATATAATGAGAGTGACTTGGTCAACTTTCTTGGATCAAGTTCACATGATTTCTACTTGCTTCTTACTTGTTAAATTTGAATGAAATTATGCTATATATATATATATATTGATGGTCTTGCGACTAATATGTTCTTGTGATATGAAACCATATGAACCTATGGATAGAATGCTCTTCCCAATGAGAGTAAATTCATTGGTCCATTGTGTACTTTGGGAACCTAGCTGGTAGGGTTTTTACCAGTGTTCCACCTAGAGGGGATCACGAGCTCTAGGCGTATGCCTGACCAAGCATGCGTTTGCGATAAGGTAGCGAGGACTACTGATGCGCTCTGTTATGATAGGTAGCATGGCTATCGATTCATTCTGTAGTTCTACCATGATATTTGATAGTGCTATTCGATTGTGAGCACTCCTGTTGATTTGTAAGCCTATCCAGATTCGGATGCTTACCATGCTCTTGAAATGAATGTTTCTTTCTGATTAGAGATTTATATAAGTATGTATATGTATTTGTTTCTTAATGCATGTTCATATCTTACTGAGTTGAAGGCTCACTCCTCTTCTGTGGATTTCAGGTGATAGTGTAGCTCGTGAGGGAGCTAGTAGAGAAGATCAAGCTTCTTGACTTATTCATCCCAAGAAGCTTCCATTGTAATTCTTCTGATATGTAATTATGTTTATTCATTGAATGGTATTATGATACAATATGTAATGGGAGTATTCTCTAGAGCTCCGTAGTTAGTCATTTGAGGATGATAATATTTTAATGTATGAATTGTCATTTTTGGGTACTCTTGTTCCTTAGTGATGTGAGATGCATCTTTTGATCAGTAAGGAACAAGAGAATACTATTATGAAATGATATAGTAAAGAAATGAATTATGCTTATATGGATTATGAAAATGGTATTGTATAATATTGTACTTGATATAATTGTGTATGAGATCTAGGATATGTGAGTTCTACGGGTTTATGGTAGCCTTAAGCCTACCCTTGCCCTAGGACCGTTGCACCACTGGAGTTGTGGTGTGACAGAGGTGGTATCAGAGCTCTAGGTTTACAATCTTTAAGATAAAAGATAAATAGAGATGCATGAGCACTAGTATAAGTATTGATTAAGATAACTACGGAGCATAGGATCATGTCTCGTCCAATTGTGACTTCCTTTGATATATATACTTGTGTTAAGTATGCGTAGTGAGTATGATAATGTTTGTTCTTCTTATCAGTATCGAGATGCCTCTGCGGCGTGGTAGAGGATGAGGTTGAGCCCATCCTAGGCTGGAGTTACCTTCTGAAGAGGGTTCAGTAGGTGGGGATATAGGTGATGAGGTTCCTCCTGTGCCACCAGTGGATGTGGCTCATATGGCACAACAGTTAGATCAGCTGCAGAGGAACTATGCAATGATAGCTGAGTTTATTACTCAGCAAAGGCAGCAACAGGTACCTCAAGTTCAAGTTTCGAAAATTCATGTTCCTCTAGTGGTTCCACCACCTGTTGTACGACAAGAGGAAGAGGTATCATTTGAAAGATTCCTGAAGCTCAAGCCCTTAGAATATAAAGGGGAAGTGGATCCTACAGATTTCTTAGAGGAAATTGAAGAGAAAGTATAGATTCTAAGGATTCTTGATAGGAGAGCCATTGAGTTTGTGGGGTATTTAATGAAGGCTGAGGCCAAGGACTAGTTCAAGAGAAGCATTTCTAGGATGCTTCAAGAAAATGAAGATTTATCATGGGAGAGATTCAAGGAAATGGTCCTTAATGAGTTTCTTCCTGAGAGTGTGAGGGAAGCTAAGTCCCTGGAATTTGAGAGACTAGTTCAGACTCCTGGCATGAGTGTTTCTGAGTATGCCAGGAAGTTCAGTCAATTGAGTAAGTTTGCTCCTGCTTTGGTGCCTACA
>CANXYC010132437.1:0-10252 GCA_948193065.1 Aleurites moluccanus
CCCCCCCCCCCCCCCCCCCCCCCCCCCCCCCCCCCCCCCCCCCCCCCCCCCCCCCCCCCCCCCCCCCCCCCCCCCCCCCCCCCCCCCCCCCCCCCCCCCCCCCCCCCCCCCCCCCCCCCCCCCCCCCCCCCCCTCGAATCCTATGATTTTTCAATGTGGGATTTGGAAGAAAATGAGTTCAGAACGGAGCTGCCGCCGGAAAGAGGAACTATTGTCATCGGAAGGGGGTAGCGCCGCCGCCGGGGGGCCTTGGATGCATAAAGTCTGAAGGAGGGCGGCAACAGTGGCAAAGAGCCATGCTGCCGTCCTTGGGCATGGCAGCTGCCACCCAGAGGGTGCGGCAATGCCATGCCTGAAGGGCGGCACCTGTGCCCCGACTTCATTCTAAAGCCATTCTAAGTCCGTCTGAGTGCAAGTTTCGTTCCAGTGAGTGCCGTTCGGGTTGGCACGAGTCTGAGGGTGTAAAAAATGAGTGTTCACACTAATATATTCGTTAAACATGATTTTTAACTACTAATGATCAATATTTAAACACATAACAAGATTCAACATTTATACAAATATAAAATCATGGAAAAGAGATCATATGGATTGTCACCAATCCATTTAATCAAGCCAAGAACTTTAAATATTAAAATTAAGAAAAATTAATTAACAAGAGAACACCCAAACCAGGATACACCAAGCTCCCGACAAGTCGCCCTTAGCCTTTGGTCTTTTTTGATGATTATGAAATAGATCCTGTCACATCCCAATTTTAGGGCATAACGATACTAGGATGTGGAAATCACTTAAGGCTACCAATACCCATAAAACCCTGCTATAAACTTACAATTATTCCCAGCCATATCAATTCTATACTTAACATTTCATCCCATTCATCTGTCATCATCTTTTTACAATATCATATCCTTATCATATCATACATTTTTGATAGCAATTATAAGCATTATTTACACAACATTATATACATGTCTATCTCACTTAATTATAGTACCATGGAGCTACTAGGATTACAAAAGAAAAGCTCAAACTTCGATATTTACATTATAAAAGATGAATTAGTCTGTTACACCTTAGCCTAAACCTAACCTAAACCATTAAAGGGGAACGTAGGGGAAATTTTTTCTTTCACTTGAACTTATGAATGCTATGTGTTTATGCATGAAATTGACAGATATGCATGTTATATGAAGTGATTTTATGCATAGAAGTAGTTTAAAGGCTGTTAAGACAAAATCGAGTAATTTTGAGTTTTTGGTGAATTGGGGGCAAAATGGTCATTTCACACCCCCTTCAAGTTTTTATGGAATTAACACTATATTTGAAGGCAGAAAAGAATTTAAGGACATGAAAATGATATTATTAAGTTTATTTGAATTATTGTTGTAGAATTAAACCCGGTTGAAAATAATTCCCAGCAAGCTACTCGATTGAGGTGCTTCATTTGAACTAAGGCTATTTTGGTCTTTTCCTTTGGAATATGGACTTATATGGTGTATGCAACCTTATGGTATCATTTTAGGCTTGATTAAATCTAACCCTTGGATGAAAACATGTAGAAATGGATGGTTGGATGGCTAGGTTTTACCATATGTACCATAAACTCAAAGTATAGGATTATGCCTTTGATATTTAACCTTTATTTTTCCCACCCCTTCATTTTTGTTCATCATCTTCATCATTCACCAAACATATTTTCCCTCTCCTCCATTTATGAATTTCGGCCAACCTTGAACACCATCAAAATTTGTTGTTTTCTTTCATTTTTTGATGGAAACATATTAATTCCATCATCCTAAACACAATTATAACCATAGATTCAAAGGAAAAACTAGAAAAAGTAACAAATTAATCCTTTGAAGATTTTGAAGAACTTTTGGCAAGTTGTTGATTTTGGAATTCTTTTGATTCAAATATGTTCTTAGGATGTTCTTTGTTGTTTATTAGTGATCAAAACATGTTTTGAATGGATGGAATTCAAAAACTTAGATTGAAACCCTAATAGGAAGAACTTTGAATCAAAGTGTTGTTTTGATGAATTATTTGGTTCAAATGTTATTTATTTGATGTGTATAACATGGATTAGTGGTTAAATGATTGAAACAAATTCATTAGGATGGAGAACCAAAGTGGTCGAACCATATGGTGTTGAACAATGGTTATATACTTCGTTGTTTTATAGGTTTGAATGATGGAATGATGTGTATTTGGTGTGAATGTAATGATTTAATGATCAAATGATGGAAAGAAATCAATTTGATGGAATCCTTACCTTGGCCGAATCATATAATCTATGATAATGATTTAGTGCTTTGATGTTTAATAGGTTTAAATGATTGAATGTTACGTAATTGATATGTATTAATATTGTATAATTGAATGGCATTGAAAAATGGATGAATGGAATGAATTCCATATTGGTGGAACCATATTGAGTTTGTTAGTTTAAGGTGTTAGGTTAATGTGTTTAATAAAGTAAGGTTTGAATATGGTTAAGTGTTGAAAATTATGGAAATGTGTAGGTTTAGATATGTAAAGAATGATTGATTTAAGTACTTGAAAGGTAAACTTGATTATGGTGTATACTTGATATGAAATGATGAATTAAGTATATATGAGTTCTTGATATGATATATAGGTGATGAATATGTATAATGTAAGTTAAATATAGTGATAGAATGTGTGTATTGCATAAAGGATTGAAAAGAGAATGAATTATGTAAATTGAGGCTTATGATGCATAGTGAGTATGCTTTGTGTCTATTGATGTCTGTTTATGTGAATAATGTGTTTTGTGATGTTTTTACATCTTATCGGAGTGTTATATGTGGTAATAGGTGAACCGTTGAGAACTCCAGCTCGAAGTATCGGATGGCAGGCCGAATAAGGCTACCTATTGTGCTTTGGGGGCTATAGTGGTTTAATTACATAAAGGTGAGTCCTTATGTATAATCATGCATGATTTGCATTATATATGCTATCATATTTCATTTGTGCCAATAAAATAGAGTTTGATACCCAAAATCACAAACAGTGCAAATTGGCTGGTAAATAAGCCCGCCGAAATGACCAAAATTGACCTAAATTTTGTCTTGCTATAAAATGAAATCTAGAAAGCTAATTGGGCCACCACTTGGCCCAATCATCTAGTCTTGACCTAAGCTTCGAAACTATACCTTATGGTCCACGCAAATCCTTTGGTAGCATACTTAACCAGAAACCACTCAAAAATTCCAAAACGGACCCGTAACGGCGAGTGCCAGTTGCGGCAGCGCAACTGGGCCCCGCCAGGCATTTTTTTGACATCTTCCAAATTTGTTCTATTATTCTTTACATATATATATATGATCATTATACAACTATAGAAGTTCTATTTGTGCTATATTTAATAGTTATATGGAGACACAACCATATGATATTAAAACAGGACTATATCGATGGGTAGTGAAAAATTTCATCGACCGTGTGCACACTGGTGTTAATTAAGTTGACCCTTGCTAGAGAGGGTGTAATATTCTCTAGTATTCATAAATTGACCCATGCTAGGGAGGGTGTAATATTCCTTAGTCGTAAAGGCTGATCCCCTTTGCGTTTATTGATTTATGCACTTTATTATTGTGCTTATTATAGACAGTATGATTACATTGGTTATTGGACTCAATCCTGTTATATCATATGTGCGTTGACGTGTACATTGAATATTGATATGAATACTCATATGATTATTGATACATATACTTGTTACTTCCTTTACTTGTTATCATATATTGATTCCATAGGCCATATAAGGGCAACTATTGGTAATATAACATCTACTGCATTTATATATATATGGATTCATTGAGTATTTTTATACTCACCCCCTTCAGTGGTTATCATTTTTAGGTCAGCAGTGAGGCCCGTATTCCATTGGCACATCTTATCCTCGCCGTGGAAATTTTGATACTTGTGACATGTAAATTCCAGTTCCAAAGTATATGTAAATATTTGTACAGTATAGAGGTTCCATGGTACTGTAAATTAAGGAATGGCATGTATATATGCATGTTTGCATCTTATAAATTTGCATATAAGTTATACTATGGAGATATATACATATGTGATGATATGAATGGATATGATCTGATATACAGATGTATATGTTGAGTTGATATTGGAGATTCAGAGGGATCATTGACTTAAGCAGATATTGAAGTATATAGTGGAAGTGCTTATTTGTATATTTTTCAGTTGGGCATAATCCTTATATAGAGGAGATGCTGCCCAAATTTTATAGAATTATCAAGCCATATTGAGCTTGTTATTAAATTGCATGCCATATAGTACAGTTATTTGGGTTCTTCGTGGTACTGGTAGCATAAGCAACACCCATACCCTAGGACTGTCGTGGCTCCTAAGTTGGGTCATGACATAGTCCTACTGGAGAAAGAAGCCTGGGAACCACCTTACACCTTACTCTTGACCTGAAAAACATTAAATCACTAATTAGGTGAGTATAATAATACACAATGAGTCAAATATATATTATCATACAGTCATGCTAGGTAGGCAATGGATAATCAATAAATGGTCAACAAGTAGCTCAGTGGATATAAAATAAAGAATCAAGTGGTTAACTCAATAGACTGCACACCAAATGCCTAACTCATGGGTAAAGAAAAATGGATATAATCAATGATGGGATCAATAAATCAATGGAACATATGCCTTGAGCACATATATCAAACACATATCACATCATAAGAAATACATAAGGCAGGCCAAGCCTTATGACTAGGACAATAGCCCTTCCTAGCAAGGGTTTAGGATATATATTATGCACAATGTCGATGTTGCTTACCCACTACCCCATTGGTAAGGTAATTTTATCATATCAACACATAAATAGGTAAAAGAATTCATGTAGGATGCCAAATGACCAATGGAAACAATAAAGAGAAATTATATAATCAATGAGCTCAATAGCTTTACATTATTTAATCAATGTCAATATGGTCCTATAATCTAACTATATATATTGCTAAAATAGATGGAAAGGATGAAGAAATAAACATTTTACCTCTTTTCTTCGAGGTGGCTGAAACCATAGATCAAGCTCCTTCAATCTTTCAATTGTTTTCCTTGCTTAAATTCAATGCAGATTAGGTTAATTAGGTATTTGCTTAAGTTTCCTTTTGATTTCCCTTTGTTTTCTTTAAAGATTTTTTTGACAAAAGGTGGGGGAGGAATTTGGAAAAAAGAGAAGAAGAAGAAAATAAATAGAAAATGGATGGGAAATAAGGAAATGGGAGCTATATATATTAAATAGGTTTTAGGTAATTAGGTTTTCCTCTTCGACACTTTAGTTATTCATGTTTTAATCCCATAACTTGTAACTATTCACCTTCTTTATCCCACTTTAATTATAATATAGTATTTCTTATATTCCTCTAGTTTATGATTCTAATGGTGTATTTAAATATATGCACTTCTGAGCTCGTTCGAAAATTGGAGCACCGATGTGCCTGCTTTATTGTCGGTATCGATTTTTTGTAACTTGTCTAATCTCATATGAATGACATTCCTATGATTAAATGGAGTATTTCTATACTTGAATGAAATAAATTTTAGGGTGTTACACTCTACCCTCCTTCAATAAAATTTGTCATTGAATTTTAACTATATGTGTCTCACCAATGGAACAACGATAAACATTTAGCTCACATATCTTGCTCACTCTCCTATGTACACTCTTCTATAACACTCTGACAATTGGAATCTTTGCGTTATGTAACTATTGAATTTGACAATATACAATTTTGAATGCTGTTTCCTTACAAGTCAAATCTTCATTTATCTCAATGGCCTATGGTTCAAGGATGTGCGATAGATCTGATATATATAACTGTTTCCCACATTTCAATACTCCATTATTAATAGTGAACTCTGGAATTCTCCTAACTTGAATATCTTCTTCTAACCTCAATATCTAATCATCCTTGACTTGTGTTGTTTTAATCTTATCTACTAACAATAGCTTCACATGAAATTGGACTATCAGAGCCTAGTTTCGATCCTAGGTCCCCATTTCAAACTAGATTTTCATATGAAGCAATTCTTTTATCTCTCTGATTAGTGAAACTCCAACCTCAAACTTAATCTCCCTTTTTGGTGGCAAACCTGGCAAATCTTTATGAAATATATTTAGAAACTCATTAACAATAGGAATTTAATTCACTCCCTTTGAAGTCTTTTGAGTATCCACTGCACTTGTGATGTATGCAAAATAACTCTTCCGTAAAAGTCTCCTTGCTCCAATAGCTAAAATGAGTTTAATTCCAAAATCACTTTTGTCACCCTGATACATAAACTCATATTGCCCTTTTGGCTAAAATTTCATCTCTTTCTCATATTAGTCAATCACTGTATGATAAGTGGTTAGCCCATCCATCCTTATGCACAATGTCGATGGTACTTACCCACTACCCTTTCGGTAAGGTAGTTCTGTCATATCAATACATAAATAGGTAAAATAATTCATGTAGGATGCCAAATGGCCAATGGAAACAATAAGATGCAATCATATAATCAATGCGCTTAATAACTTTACATTATTCAATCAATGTCAATATGGTTCTATAAACAAGTGATAGGATAATTAAGTCATAGGCCAAATTCCATAAAACCCAAATTTGGTTTAGGCTCAAAACATGTCAAAAGGTCACATTTACATTGGCAAGATTGATACCCGCCACGCTGGTGAAATTGGTAGCAACTGACAAGCTTGAAGAAATTGTAAAGGGCATTTCACCAAACACTTGGTGTGCATCACTTTAACACCAATTTTGTAAGGTTTAAGGGAAAGTTCAATAAAGCATGTGTCACAACCCAAACCAGGGAGCCATGATGATCCAAGGATACGGGATCCGCCTGAGGCTTCCGATACCTCGATGAACCCCTAATACAAATCAGCTCATATATCCAATAAAGGTTACATGCCATTATATTACATTTATTCATACTAATAGTTCATATTACACACAAGTTCATTCATGATAAGCCATCATACTTCATGCCAATCTCAGGCATATACATTTTAGGTCCTGTAATATATATGCCAATGTTCTGCCGGAAATCCGACAAAGTCTCCTCTGTATTTTTAACATGCCAAATTTGCAATTTATCAATTAAACACTTCCAATTATCATTTCTTAACTCAACTCCATCTCCACATCATCAAACCATCCATATTATTTCACAATTCAAAACTTAAAACATCATCATTATCATACTTGTTATAATACCAATCTGAGCAACTATATTGTCACAACCCATACTATAGGGCTGTGACGGTCCTAGGGCACGGGAATAATTCACATACCAGTACCACGAAAAACCCAAGTTACAGGCTTTCATTTCATTTAAGTCATTTTTATGACATATTATCATTATTATTTTTTTAAACACTTTGGGTTTTACAGAAAATCGGACAGAGTCTCCTCTGTAAAATTAACATTTGCCCAATTAGAAAATATAACAAAACACTTGTAATATCAATATCAAAACCCAATTCAACCTCCAGTACACAACTCACATCAATTTATACTTATGTCAATTCAAAAAGAATAGTCTTCATCAACTCATATAATGGTTTCATGCATTACCGATCATATGGAAATTTCCTGTAATATCATTCATATTTATGCCAATATCATCTAAGCTTACCATATCAGCTGCACCCCTGCTGTAATATATATATATATATATATATATATATATATACCATATCAGAACATACAACACATCACAACATGTAATTATACATTTATATATATACAAGTCATACTCAAAATATTTATATACACAACCAATATCATGGAGTAATCTATACTACTCTAGGAAAGGACTATACATCTGCTCCGCAGCTGGAACCCCATGCAACCGTACTATCTTGTCAAGATAAATCTGGGCATACTGTGCTGCGGTGTAGCTGGTCTTCACCTTTAAGAAATGGGTTGACTTGGTTAACCAATCAATGATCACCCAAATGGAATCAAATCCGCTCTGAGTCCTGGGTAAACCTACCACAAAGTCTATAGTTATCTGTTCCCATTTTCACTCTGGCAACTGAATTTCCTGAAGAAGCCCTGATGGTTTCTGATGCTCCGCTTTCACCTGCTGACAGGCTAGACAAGAGGAGACCAATTTAGCAACATCTTTCTTCAAACTAGGCCACTAATAAAACTCCTTGATACCATGATACATCTTGGTAGTCCCAGGATGGATGCTGTACCGTGAATAATGGGCCTCAGACAAAATCCTCAATCTCAAATCATCCACATCTGGTACACACAATCTGTTACCATACCATAAAACTCCATCTATAACTGTGAACTCAGAAACTTTCCCCGATCTCACCTGCTCTACTATCCTCTGCAAGTATGGATCTCTCAACTGAGCAACTTTTATCTCCTCTACTAAGGTCGGCCGAACTGAGAACTGAGCAATCAAAACCTGATCCCCCAACTGTAACTGTAGCCCCGAATCCAACAACTCGTGAAACTCCCGAATCAAGGGTTTTCTAGATATAGACATGTGCGACAAACTTCCCATTGACTTACGACTCATAGCATCTACAACTACATTTGCTTTACCTGGATGGTACAAAATCTGACAGTCGTAGTCCTTCAATAACTCAACCCATCTCCGCTGTCGAAGATTTAAATCTCTCTGCTGCATTATATACTGAAGACTCTTATGGTCAGTATAGATCTCACATTTCTCCCCATATAGTAGTGTCTCCAGATCTTCAGTGCTAAGACCACTGCTGCCATCTCTAAGTCATGTGTAGGATAATTTTCCTCATGGTTTTTCAACTGTCTCGAAGCATAAGCTATTACCCTACCATCCTGCATAAGAACACAGACTAACCCAACTCTGGAAGCATCACAATATATAGCAAATCTACCCGTCTCAGATGGCAATGCTAGAACTGGTGTTGTAGTAAGACATGTCTTCAAGGTCTAGAAACTCTGCTCATAACTATCTGTCTATATGAATTTCTCCTTCTTCCTAGTCAATCTAGTCAGAGAAGCTGCTATCCTGGAGAAATTCTATATAAATCTCCTGTAATATCATGCTAAGCCCAGGAAACTTCGGATCTCTGTCACACTGGTAGGACGAGGCCAACCCAAAACTGCCTCAACCTTCTGAGGATCAACTCTAATACCATCTCTACTCACGATATGCCCTAAGAAGCATACATCTTCCAACCAGAACTCACACTTCGATAATTTCCCATACAACTGATGCTGCCTCAAAATCTGTAGCACCATCCTCAAATGCTCCTCATGATCTTCTTTACTCTTCGAATATATCAAAATATCATCAATGAACACTATCACAAATCGATCCAAATAGGGTTTGAAAATCCTATTCATCAGATCTATGCTGCTGGGGCATTGGTCAAACCAAAAGGCAGTACTAAGAACTCATAATGGCCGTACCTAGTCCTGAATGCAGTCTTCGGTATATCATTCTCCTTAGTCCTCAACTGATGGTAACCTGATCGAAGATCAATCTTCGAAAAGTAAGAAGCACCCTGCAACTGATCAAACAAATCATCCACTATAGGCAAGGGATATTTATTCTTCACTGTCACTTTATTCAGCTGTCGATAGTCTACACACATACGAAGTGACCCATCCTTCTTCTTTACAAATAATACTGGTGCTCCCCATGGAGAATTAGTCGGCCTGATAAACTCCTTATCCAACAATTCTTGTAATTGCATCTTCAACTCCCTCAACTCTGCTGGTGCCATCCTATAAGGTGGGATGGAAATCGGATCTGTACTTGGATAGACATCAATCCCAAACTCTATCTCTCGCACTGTGGCAACCCTGGTAGATCCTCAGGAAAAACATCTGAAAATTCACTAACCACAGGAATCTGATCAGTCTTAGGAATGGACTGCCGGGTATCTATCACATTGGCCAAATAAGCAATACAACCCTTCCGAAGAAGTCGTCTGGCCCCAATAGCTGATATAAAATTGAGATCACCCCTGACTGTCTCACCCTGATAAGCAAACCCATCACTCCTATTTGGTATGAACTCAATCCATTTTGCAAAGCAATCTATCATAGCCCGATGGGTAGTCAACCAGTCCATACCTAGAATCACATCAAACTCAAGTATAGGCAGCTCAACCAAATCTGTAGGTAAAACTCTCCCCTCAACAATCACATCACACCTCTCAAACCCATAA
>CANXYC010132463.1:0-22701 GCA_948193065.1 Aleurites moluccanus
TATATATATATATATATATATATATATATATATATATATAATTTTTTACCATTATTATAATTAAATATATTTAATTTTATTTTATATACAACCACATATTTTTTTAACCTAATATTAATTTAGAATTTAAAACAATATCATCTATGAAAATTAATTAAAAAAAAAGTTTAATTCTTGAAAAAATACAAATTTTATATATGCTAATTAATAAGTTATATAACATTAAACTATTTTTGAAAATTTTTTATTATTGATATTTTTTTTAAATTTATAATAAAATTATAAAAAAAAAATTTGATTTAAAATCGACAAACTGAAAATATTTAAATCGAATTAAATTAAATTGAAATCGATAATTTGATAATATTAATGATTTAATTTAATTTAAAAAATTTATCAAACTAAAGATATAAATTTAATTTAATAACAACTTTCTAAATTCATCAACTCGAAATATGGCCACCCATTCTTTTTATTCTAATTTTCGTGTGCTCTTGTATTCTGTTACCTGTGTGCCATGTGTTAATCCTGATGTGGATCTGTTAGTTATAATATCATCAAATAATGGTAGGACGTGAGAGCCCACAATTACATTTTATTAGTTTGAATCTACATGGCGTTTTGGTCAATAATATTAGAATTAACTTTAAAAATGTTATCTCTAGGATTCTAATTTGTAAAATTCAAACCTATGGTAATTTAAAGCAATGTTTTCCAAACTAAATCGATTAAAAATTTGATAAAGAAAAAGAGTTAGACATTAACGATGTTAATTTTGATCTCCCTAATTGCTAATAAAATAAACCATATACCTCTTTTTATAAAAAAAAAAATACATAACTGGAGTTAAAAACGAATCAAACCACGTAATATTTATTTAAACTTACCCAAAAAAAAACACCCATAACCCAAATAAAACTTCATTATATAATAACCCCTAGTCCATTAAATTTCCCAAATCATAATCAGAAGTAAAAATCTTGCTACTATTAAAGATGCTGAAAATATGTCTTCTTTTTATTCTTATGGTTGATCCATAGGTAATCGAGAACGTACAAGGCCTAGGATTGTGCAAGAGCAAATTGAAAATTATTATATCCCACCAACTCCAATATGTGATTGTAATGATGTAGCACAAGTTCAGATAGCATGGAAGGATACAAATCCTGGACGGAGGCTCTTTGGTTGTTGCAAATATAATGTAAGTTTGTTTAATTTTGTTTTGTTTTAACATATGGTTGAGTGAGGTTGGAGGCTGTGACTTATTTCGATGGATTGATCCTGAGATGTGTCAATGAGCCAAAAATGTGATTAATGAACTGCATAATGAAAGAAAGATGCTGAGGAAGGAGGTTAGAAGGCTGGCTCGCAGGTAAACTAGTCCACGCATTGAGGCTCAAACTGGTCCACACATTGATGTTGAATGGAAGAAACTGATGCAAATTAAAATTGATTTGCAGAAGCAACTGGAAGCAATTAATAGGAAGAACAAGCTGTACAAGTGTGTCGTGGGAATGTCATTGCTTTTTTTTTTTTTTTTTTTTTTTCTGTTATGTTCTTTTTTGTTGAGGTAAGGCATCTCAAGAGGGGTTGGGCATTAGTCAAGTAGGATATGTAGTATTTTGGTTATGTGGCAATATATGTTTATGGGTTTAATAAATTGATACTTGATGAATGGTATGTGAAGATGGTTATGTAGCATTTTGTTCAATGTTTGGATGAATGGAATGAAGACTTGTTGGTAATTATATTTGCCTCTACTTTTTAAAATATATTGCCTTTTATTACATAATTACTTGTAATAGAAAATTAATTTCTTGTTGCATTTGGATTGAATAAATTTCTATATGAGTTAATGGAAGGAATAATGAAACCGTTAAGGATTAGTGTTGTTGTTTTCGAAGGAGATGTATTCTAGGTGATGCAAAAACATAACAGGGTTTTAAAATGAGAGCTGTGAACATAGTAATAAGCCATAACCATTGCATATATACTCCAAGTATACGTTAAATTGTCCAGCATCAATAAAACAACAATGAGTATTATTATCTCCATATGTATTTTGATGATATCAAAATTTGGTACCTATTTAATATACTTAACATTTGTTATCAAGTTCTTTTTATTGATATGCAAGTGATAAAGCTTGTTTTATAATTTTTCTGAATGTTACATTTAATTAAAATTCTAGAATTTAAAACAAAGAGCAATTTCACGCTCATTATTAAATCATAACGTATGTCACCAATAATTAAAAAAATGTACCAACATTATTCATCAAAGTATTCAAGCAGAGGGAACACTCATTACAAATTTGTAATGAATATTACTCATCAAAAGAAAATTGAGACTTCTAACACAAAAAGCAAATTCACGTTCGTTACCATAACAAATTAACTAGGAATTGCCATTTAGGGTTCAACAAGTATTATATTTTGAACACTTTCAATTCATAAGCACATATATAATAGACCTATTATTGAATAGCAGCAGGGTTTAATAAAGTCAAAAATAAAAAATTGACATGCTTAAATGACCCAAAAATTCATGAAGAGTTTAATAAAGTCCAATGTGAAAAGTCGAGGAATTTTTTTATACATTTCTCCAATTATAAAAGCAACACTAAACTTTAAAAAAAAAAACAATGAATTTAAAAATCAATTAAATTATGAAATCTATTAATGTAACAAAGATTTTAATGATTTGAAATATCATAAATCTAATAGTTATTTAACTTATTTTATTTATAACAAGCATTTTAATTTTGTCAATTTAATTTATAAAATTATAACTTATTTTATTTATATCAAACATTTTAATTTTATCAATTTAATTTATAAATTTTTTAAGGTTCCATCAAGATGTATATTTATTGGCAGAATGGCATGAAGGAGGAGATTGTTGAATTTGTCCCTGGATGTCTAACTTGTGAATAAGTAAAGTTGCAGCATCAGAAACCTTCTAGGTTGTTGTAATTATTTTCCATCCCTGAGTGAAAGTGAGAAAGGATTACTATGGATTTCGTAATTGCATTGTCTAAGACTACTTCATGATATAACTCTTTATGGATTATAGTGGATCAATTGATCAAGTCAACACACTTTATTCTAGTAAAAGTTGACTATTCTATGGCTAATTATGTAAGGTTGTATGTATAGAAGATAGTTTGCTTACATGAGATCCCAGTTTCTATTGTGTCAAATAGAGGGTCCCAGTTCACTTCAAGGTTTTTGTTATCTTTGAGGAAGCTTTGAGTATGAGGTTAGATTTCAATACAGTCTTTCACACTTAAACAGATGGACAGTATGAGAGGACCATCCAAACCTTGGAGGATATACCATAGATGTGTGTGCTTGATTTTGGAGGCCATTAAGATTGTCATTAATTTAGTTTGCCTACAATAACATTTTTCATTATAGCATGGAAATAACACCTTATGAGGCTTTGTATGGCAGAAAGTGTAGATCTCAGTGTGTTGGGATGTAGTTGGAAAAAGACAATTGGATGTACTTGATTTGGTCCACATCACCTATGAGAAGGTTTCTTTGATCAAAGAGGGGACAAAAACAATATTTAGTAGAAAAAAGAGTTGTGTGAGTCCTAATCATAGATATGTGTCATTTGATATGTGTGATTATATTTTTCTGAAAGTCTTTCCTATGAGATGAGCGATAAGATTTAGTTAGAAGAGTAAATTAGAGTCCCAATATGTCAGCCTGTACGAGATTGTCGAGAGAATTGGAGAGGTTGCATATCAATTAAAGCTATCAATAGACCTTTCACATGTTCACTTAGTGTTCTACATTTTTATATTGAGAAAGTAAAATTCTCGACCCTTCTCATGTGCCATAGTCATAAGAGATTCAAATATATGAGAATCTATCTTATGAGGATGGCTATAATATTTTTTATTTTCGTAGACTACATTTTAAGAAAATTTATATGGTAAAAGTTTTGTGGTGTAATCACACCATCGAAGAATATACTTGGAAGGTGGAATATGAGACGAGAGAGAAGTATCCCTCCCTATTTGCAACTAGTTAAATTGTTTTTGTATTTTTGATGTTTTAATGTTTTAATAAATTGAATTATTATTACTTTAATAAAATAAATATTTGTGATTAAATATCTTTATTTAAATTCGATGATGAATTTCTTTTAAGGGAGGAAAGTTTGAAATATTTTGAAATTTTATCTATTTATTTATTTTATTTTATGTTAAATTTAAAATTTTTCAAGAAATATTATTATAATTGGGTGCACAACACTAATTGGCCATATGAGAGTTGATCAGCGGTTGACCTACTTTTTAGGAAAGAAAACAAAGAGAGAGAGAACCAAGTTACCACTGCCTAATCAACCATTTATGGTGATGAAAAGACAAATGCACCACAACGAGGGACAATGTAGCCCTCGGCAAGCCTCCAGATATAAGCACGTCGCGAATGGTCGTTGGATGAGCCTGTACGCACTATCTGATCGCACTGCTGATGAGGATCTTCTGGAGTTGATTCCAACCAACTTCAACCTTCATTCTCAATGATGTTAGTATAATTGGACTCCTCTTACTTCAAGTTTTCATTTAGTACATATTTTACCACTAATGTATGATTGAAAAATTTGATCGAAAAATGGCGAATCTAAAATTTCAAGGGGAGGTTTTTAAAAATCTCTAGCGAGTGAGGGAGAGTGACAGTGATTTTCTAATTCAAAGCTTTTAGATGAGTCTATTTATATCCTCCTTGCCATCAATCATCACTAGCAATGATATTCTAGTGAGTAATGTCCAATAGTCTCAGAATTGATTTTAGATGCATATTTTGATGTCTAAATTTACTAAAAATTATATGAATGATTTTGAAATGATTAATTATAATTAATTGGCATATTAATTGAGATTTTCTATGAATATAAAATTCTTACATGTGTTTATGTATTAGCAAATTTTTTTTATTATTTTTGTGAATTTTGACTTTTCTATTTTTTAGGAGGAAGGGTTGGTGTTATTGATTATTTAAGAAGGCTTGTATGGGGCATTTAAGATTATTTTGAGTTGAGTTTTGTTGTTTGTATTTCAAGGGATTAGGTCTATTCTAAGAAAAATTATGCTGGATTTTCAGAAGATTCTCCATAGTCTTTAGGATGAGTATGTCTTTGATTTATATAATTATTGCTCTTATGATTTGTTGAATTTTATTCTTTAGATTATCTAGGACTATCTTTTGTAGCTCTAGGACAGAGCTGGTGATTAAGTTCGAGTCTCTCTCTCAGGACTGCGAGTGATAACTTTTTAAAATATTTTACCTATTTCTCATGCATTTGCATTATTGTAGGTATATATTTATATAAATATGCATTATGATAATAAATAGATATCTTGGCATATGCTTGTGATCGTTTATTCATAATTTATGTTGCATAATACTTGTGGTTACTGAATAGGATTAGAATAACATTTAACTATATAGGATTGTGATTGTGATTATGATTATGATATGAGTATTGAGATAAGATAAGCTATTATTGGAGTATGACAACTCCGGGCTTGCTCATCACTTAGCGTTACGTGACTTAGTTCAGTTATATTTGCAACCCTGTATATTAGATCTTAAGAGATAATATTTAGAATCAAAGAGCTGATAGGAGACTGACTTTTCATATTGAGGTTTAGTATAGTTTCTATCGATTGATTTCCATCATTGGATGATTATTTGATTGATTGTCTGTTTGACACAACGCATGAGCATTGAATTTATTAGGATGATTAAATGACACTAGAATTGTGTATTGATTAGTATCATTCGCTGAGTTGAAGTGCTCATTGAGATGCTCATTGATCGCTATAAATCTATAATCTTAGAAAGTGCACTAATTATCAAATAGTATAAAAATATCATTCCCACGAGGATTTAATTAAATAAATATTAAAGCTATAATTAATCTAAAATTATTTAGAAACTCGAATTAAATTGGAATTTGAATAATTAAATTTAAAAATCTGAATTAAAAGCAAATAAATATTTATTAACTAATCAAACAATTAATAATAATTTGAGATAGCTAAGACTATTGGTCCACCTAATCAATTCAATGTATATTAATATATTAATCTAACCAAAATAAAAATTAATTTTCATAAGTTGAAACTTTTCTAATTTATTTAATATTCTTTCTCAAGATATATCAAACGTACTTCTATTAAGTAACCCTTAGATTTTTTCTAATAGAGTTTTCGAGATAAAAATGCGTTAAGTCTTAAGAAAACTTGTATAAAAATAATAGATGAATCATGTATATATATTCATATATATCATTCAATTCACATCATGAATTATCATAATCAATCATATGAAATTCTCTCTCAATTCATCCATATGAATCAATTCAATTAAGAGGTGATCAAACTCCTAATAGTATTAAGAACAATAATTCACAAAAATATAAAAATAAAATTGCCTTAATTAAATTAACTAATCTCAAAATATTGTATGATTTAGGCTTCTCATAGCCTTAGCTAAAAAGGAATTTAGTTCATATTTAATCTAACATAAATCAAAGAATACAAGGTAGAAACCATAATGAAAAACATTGGAGAGTGATTCTTCTTGATTTTGGGATATCTTTTAACCTTGATTGCTCGCTCACTAGTCTCCACTATCTTCTGCAGTAGCCGCCTCTGTTTTTCCTCTAAAATTATGTTTCTCTTGCCCTAAAAACGCCTAATTCCTTTTATAAACTTTCAGCCCGACACATGCTCATGTCTCCTGATAGACATGCCCATGTCTTCATTAAAAACAGTAATTTCCAGCTTATTTTTTCAAATATTCCTAAAAGGATAAATCTAAAATAAG
Organism: Aleurites moluccanus; assembly: GCA_948193065.1. Lineage (NCBI taxonomy): Eukaryota > Viridiplantae > Streptophyta > Magnoliopsida > Malpighiales > Euphorbiaceae > Aleurites > Aleurites moluccanus. The sequence continues at coordinate 6,852 of CANXYC010132463.1, forward strand.
TATAAAATAAATAGATAAATACTAATTAAAATATAAAAGAAATACCTAAAATCCTAAATAATTTGAATAAAACTAATATATATAATTTACATCTATCGCTCATTTTTGACTCCCTATTTTTTCAAGTTATAAATATATGTTATGGTCTGAAATGTATTATAATTTTAGAATTCTGCAATTACAGTGTAGTATGGATGTATATTCATATATATGAACAATATGGATAAATATGTGTGGATGTATATTCGTATGTATGAACAGTATGTATAAATATGTGTGGTGTGAGGATAATTGAGCTTCTTCTTTTAGATGATGATATTCTGTATTTAAGCAGGAACTTGGTGATGTTGTTTGGAAGTACAAATTTTATAGTTTTGAGTGGCAGTGATATGATTATGTACAAGTTTTATTTTATAGGTGTCCATAACCCTTGATTGTGATAAATATAGATGAGTTATTGCAGATTTTCAATTTGATTTGATAGGTTAAGTTGACTATACGCTTTGAAAGCCTCAATTTTTTTTTTTTGCCTTAGTATGGGTCATGTGTCTTAGAGTAGGATCATGACAACTAATAATCAAATTAATAACTTAATTAATCAATTTATGAATTTAAAGAATTGAGTTAATTTCAATTTGAAATTTAAAACTTAATTTGATAATATGATATAATAAGTTTAATAATTTATTTATTTTTTGGCATTTTAATTAACAGATTTTTCTAATAATTATATGAATTATGGTAGACCTATAACTAAATTTCAAAATTAGAGTAAAATTCACATAAAATAAAAAATAAGATATAATTAGAAAAATATAAAAAGCTTAGAGCGAATTTATCAATCAAATCTATAATATTTTTTTTTTTATCATTTGAAAAATTTTAAATTAGTAATAATTATATACTACAAATAATAGGTGCATATGTTTATATATTGTGCCCAAGTATAGAGCAAAAAAAAATGTTATTTCAGTTTTTTTTTAAATGTCATTTCATTTTTTTTTATGTAGGTTCAAAATTAACAAACCTTTTTTTTTTAATGTTATATTATAATAAAAAGGAGGATGATCCAAAGGAAAAATTCTATTTGATTGCAATAAGAAAGTTGAAATTTGGTATAAGAAAGTTTTGGTAGGCTTTCATAATCTTCGATCAAATCAAAGGTTGGGGACAAGGGTATTCTCATGTATATATTTTATTTATAAATTTATAAATTTTTTTAAAGGAAAAATTAGAAAAAAATAAATGAAAGAATTACATAGGCAGAAGAAACTAAAATTTAGAGAATAAGACTTTTTTTTGAGTTTTTTATGAGAAAAGAAAAGACAATTTTTAATATATGGGATAGGAAAAGAAAATAAAAGAATTTGAGTAATTAATATTTCTTTTTTGAAAATTTATGAAATGAGAAAAGATATTTGTTATTAAAAGTAAAATAATATTATTTGAAAATTATTTTTAATAATAAATAAAGAAAATATCTTATTATATTAATTTTGAAAGAATACAAAATACATGTTTAAAAAAATAACTAATCTTTTAATATTTTTTGTTATCTAAATTAATTAAATTTTTAAATAACGAAATAACTTTTATCCTACTCTATTTTCCTTTCCTTTTTTTTCTTATTCCAACTCTCAAATGGTATTTAATTAGTTAATTTTTAGAAAAATATGGTCAAATTAATTAATTATATCAAATTATACAAACTAAATAATAATATATTCAAAAAATTATTATTAATTTCCCAAAATATGTGTTAATAGAACCAATCTTTAGTCTTAGAAAAAAGCACTAATTAATTATTAGGTGTATAAAATGATTGCTTGTCAAACTTTGATTTTAATTATCAAAATGTTAAAAAGCAATATATATAGAGAGAGGAAATTTAGAGGATTTTAATTGAATAGTTATGGTCAGAATTTGCAGCCACAAATTTTTAATACAATTGACATTAATTATCTGATAATTAAATTTAGGAGTTAATTACTAGTTGATAATTTAATTTAGAATTATTGTTTTAAATATAGAGAAGGAGAATCGATTTTAAATCTGTTATTTAAAAAAATATAAACTTATCGTCATATTATATTTCGGTGTATAAAGTTAATTATCTGATATATATATATATATATATTATTATTATTATTATTATTATTATTATTATAATAATAAGAGTTTAATTATGAATCACTCAATCCATAACCAAAATTTAATTAGAATTGTTTAACTAATAAGGGTACGTTGTAGATAACATGTTAGATTTACTTGTTAACTTTAAATATTTAGGAAATAAAAATTGAAACAAAAGTAATTTATCGTGGCCAAAATGAAACAAGTTAAAATTTTTAGCAAAATGAAAGAGATATCATTTATTTATATGTTATTGATTTGTTTAACTAAAACTTTCATCATATTGATAGATGAGAATTTAAATTTAAAAACCTAAAAAATGAAAAGACTTACCAATCCATAATTTGATTTGAAACAGAATATAATAGATCTATTGATGGGAATAAAGACAAAACTTTCTTTTTTTAAATTAAAATGAATAAATTTTAAAAAAATTAAAATAAAAAAATTAAAATACATCAATACTTTAAATATCATTAAATTCACAAATAAAATACTTCTTAAAATTCATCGGAATAATGAAATATTTCTTAATTATTACATAACAAATCTATTTATAAGACTTTAAATTTTAATTAAAAATTAATAAAATTATTAAAAATAACTCTTAAATATTTTATAATCACTTGAAAAATTAGAAAAATAAATCTAAATTAATTAGAAAATTACAATTATTATAATTATCAAAATAATTACAAAAATATATTAGGAAGACACATAGACCTCTTATCTTCTTTTTTCTTTTTCCTATATTTACTTGAAAAAGTGGAAACAAACATTCAATCTCTTGTTACAGAATAAGATTTTATCAATCATTAAAGTTCCATCTCTATTTAATTTAATATAATTAATCCTTGTACTATATATATAAATATAAATACTAAAATATTAAATTATACCAAGATGTTTTATGTTATATACCAAATAAAAAAAATAAAATAAAATCCTTAATCAAGCATCAATTAAGTACCCACCATTTAACTAATCCATGTTCTTTGTCTCCTGCCCCCTTGTTTTTATCCCAAATCCCATATTGTATTCAAGAAACACATGTGCATTCAAGCTAGCTATACCTTTTTTTTTTCTCCATCCAATATATATATGTTTTTTTTTCCACCATTATTACAATTATTACAATCATAATTATCAAAATCGAATCGAATTGGCCGGTCAAATTAAAAAAAAAAATGAAAAAATTAAGAACTAAATCAAGAATCGATTCGATCAGTCCTTTTTTACTCGTATCCAAAGAATTAGATAAAAAATCTGTGAACCGGTCAAACCAGATTTATTTTTCCATTTCGAGCTGGTCAGTTTTTTTTAAAATTTTTTTTGATGAAAATGATATCATTTTTATCAAGTAAAAATGACGTCGTTTTGAATTAAAAAAAAAATTAATAGAACTTCAGTAGTTTCATTTCAAATTTATCATTCGCCAAGATCATGACTCTATTACATGTTACCTTATTGCGTAAGTAAATATTTGAGCAAGTGAATATCTATAACTTACTATATATATAATTTTTTATTTAATATGATTAGATTGACACTATAAAAAATATAGTCTTATATAGATTATTAATTTAACTATAATTATATTATATTTATTTTCATCATATATATAATAAATGTTAATATATATATCGATTTTTTATGTTTAACTGATTCTATTCTAATCAGACCTCTAATTCTTTTATCCTTTATTTTTTTTTCAATTTTTTAACCGATTCAATTTTGAAAACATCTTGCATAGTATACATATACCATGTATTAATCAATCAATCAAGAAGTGATATGTTATTGCTAATCTTCTTCACATGAGTAAGGTTTAGTCAAGTGGAATAAATTACATCATATACAACTATCATTAACATGATTGATAAAAAAATTTCACTGTTTTGCTTATTAACCTTGATTCAATTTTTGAGATTGACATCTTGAATATATAAGATAAATGTAGAAGAGCGCATCTTTGTACTCATTTGAGAAAAGGGTTTAATTTCAATTGATGAGTAATTAACTAGTCTGAGAATACATTTAATCGACTAAAAAAATAAAATTATAATTAATAATTTGATTTTATCATTTAAGTAATATAAAATCAATGAAAAACTACGTCATAAATTGAATTTCATAATTTTTTCATATTACAGTAAAATTTACTTTGATATATTATTATTGGAATTACTATTAAAAATATTATTATTTTGAGTATATTATTTAAGTTATTATAAAAAAAAAAAAAACTATATCATATATGGGAAACATGGATATTTACAAAGATTTTTTAAGAAAAGAATTAATAAATTTTAACTGTAAAAAATTATCCCTCTTATAATTTAATACTAGTTGTTGGCTCGCGTATTGCGCATATTTTAGTTACTTGTATATTAATGTGCTTAAATTATTAGACATATTATATTAGAAATATTTATTTTATATATTTATAATAAAAATAATAATAAAATTAAAAAGAGATTTAAAAACAACAGACATGGAAAATTTTGTATGCTGAATTATTAATTAAATTTTTTATTTATTTTAGTATTGAAGAGAAGAAACCAAATTTTAATTTATTATCTAAATCTGTATATATATTTATTATTAAATTATATGTAAACGTGCTCGATTATTAATTAAATTATTATGGGATGAGGTGTACTAAATTCCCTTGATTTTTACTAATTTTTCATTTTAAGTCCTTTTAGAATTTCATGGTATAAATTTTTTTTTCAATTTTTCGTGTTTGGGATAAAAAAATCTTATGTTAATATTTTTGTTATCTTTTTATTTAAAAATTATTTTTTAATCTCTCAAGTCTTAGTAAAAATTACTTTTTAATCTCTTGAAAGTTTTTTATATTTTTTTCTAATTATAATTGATTAAAATAAATAAAATAAAATAAATAATTATGCAATTGATATAAAATAAATAAATAAATAATTTGTTTTATTTATTTATTTATAGCAATTGATTAAAATAAATTATTTTTTTAAATAAAATAAAATTTATAAATTTTAGATTTTTTATTATATAAATGTGATTTAAATAAGTAGATTTATTAAATTTAATTTAATATTTATTTATTATTATTATTTTTATTTGAAAAAAATTAATATATGATATTATGAAAATGATAATTTTTTTATTTATTTTATAAATTAATATTAATTTTATCGGTGAGATTTAAATAATAATTTAATTTTAAAATAATTTCATCTTATCACTAATTAAGATATTAGTTGTAATTTTTTCAATTTAATTTAATTTTAATATATTATTTTTTTTAATAAGTATATTATTTTTTTATAATTTTATTCACATTATTTTTTATTAAATTTAATAGATTTTATTTAATTTATTGATTTAATTTAATAAATTTTATAATATTTAGATGTTTTGAGAATGTAATTTTAATAAAAATAATATTAAAAAAAAGGGTGATTAGTCATTGACGGCGTGATTGAAGTATATGTACCAGTGAAGCCACGTGAAAAGTTTAGAGGAGAAGGCCAAAGCAATATTGGATTTATGTGGTTACAGATCAACATCACCACCATCTTCTATTACACTATTTGGGTCCCACTCTACCTTTCATTGAGGTGATGTGATTACCAGCTGTCATCTCCCCCACATTCATTTTACCATTTTCCTATTTTACCCCTACATTGCCCCACTTATTTACCTGCTTATCCTTTTCATGAATAGCGAATATATGATATGTTATCAATAGACATAAGGACAGGCAGGTCATTTGATTCGACAGGTAGGTTTGAATTCAGGGGTAAGCAATGGGTCACTTGGGTTCATTCTATTCAATAAATAAATAAATTTTATTTATTTATGTTAATATTTAATTCTATACAATTTCATAATTCTAAAATTTTAGAAACAATTATTTTCACCGATGAGTTTTTTTTTTAATGATTTTGAAATTTTCTCTAAAATTGAAATGTCTCGAATTTTAGAAGATAAATTTAAAAAAAAAATTAGTTATTAGATCTGTATTAAATAATTCAGTTTGATTTATTTATTTATGTGGTGTATTTAATTTTCTTATTTTTATTGAACTTTTATCAAAGGAAAATATACTAACTTTGTAATTAGATTTAAAATTTAAATAAAAAATTTATTTATTTTCAAAACCCTATATTTAATATAATCCAAAATTAATTATACAAAAAATAATTTCATTACAGTTTATAAATATAAAAATTAAAAATAATAAATTGATTGGATTAAAATATATTATAAATAATTTTAGTAGTTAATAAGTGAATTTATTTTTTATTTTATTAATTAATATTTAATTTTTAGGATCAGATAGTCAAGATTTTTGGTGAATTCCTTAATTCTGTAACAATAATTTTGTTTTTTTATCAAACAAGAAAGGTAAATTCTATATATATATATATATATATATATATATATATATATATAGTAAATAATTTTAAAATTATACAGTAAGCTTATAGAATAAATAATGGAATAAATCAAAATATATTAGCCATGGTTTGATAATTGAATTTGAACCAAATAAATGGGAAAAAGGTCAAAAAAAAAAAAAAAAAAAGTCTCTCACCTTTCACAAAAGACACTAATAAATCATTTATATTTTTGATGGTTTATTTAAATTCATTAACTATTGAAAGTGAAACCGATAAATTGAGTGTCATTATTGTTTCTTGAATACATTTTTTTTATCTTTTATAAATTTTATAAAAAAATAATTAAATATCTCATATTTTTTATAAACTTTTTTTTAAAATATTTAAAAATTTTATTAAATATTTTTTAACTTTTATAAATTTTTATAAACTTTCACAATACCCTGAATCCATCAAAATTTTTAATTCTCTTCATACAATACACCACTATTAATCTTTCGGGCTCCATGGATAAAATATTATTATATATATATATAATCAAAAAGAAAAACAAAAATATTAAAAAATAAAAAATTTATAAGACTAAAAATTAAAATTATATTTTTGAAAACAAAAAAATATTAAAATTAAAAACTTGAAAACAAAAAATAAAAAGAATGTTATTTTTATATGATCTTAAATGAAAAAGAATGAAAATATTTGTATTTAAAAATATTAAAAGAAAAAAAATATAAATGCTAAAAAATAAAAATAATTGAATTAAAAACTTAACATTAATTTTTTTTTACGTTTTTAATGTATTATACTTTTTATACAAAAATATAATTTTATTTTTTAGTCTTAAGTTTTTTTATTTTTTATTTTTATATATAATAATATTTTATTAGTGAAGATTATAAAATTAAAAAAAAAATAACAGCGGTTAGCTTACGAGCCTCATCGAATTATTTTCAATAATTTATGAGTTTAAATTTACCACTAAAATAAAAATGATTTATTAGTGCCTTTTACGTATGAGTAAGCTTGAATGAGTGGAATGGAGTTTGGTATTTTGGTAATTAAAGTACAAAACAGAGGGTTATATAGAGGAAGGTATATCTATATCTATATGATATAGCAAGGGCTTGATAAGAAGCTTTATTTGAGACAGTTGGCTGAAACAGTTCAACACTAAACATAGCCTATACAGGTAATTAAATACAGAGTATGATTCTTTCTATCATAATATAATCTTCTTCCACTTGTATATTTTATATATTTCTCATTTTTATTTTCAATTATTTTTTTATAATATTAAATTAATATTAATAGGTATAAACTCTCTATAAATTTTGTCTTCATATTTTATTTTTCTTGGAGATTCTAAAATTTTTATTTTTCTTTCTTATTAGATTAATTTCTTGATGGATTATTGGAAATCAAAGGTTCTTCCAAAGATCAAGAAGGTTTTTGAGAAAGACAGTACAAAGAAAGCTGCTGCTGCTGAAGCTTGCAAGTCCTTTGATGGCTCTAAGGTTTCTTAATTAATTTCTCTAATAATTAATGATTACTTACTTTATATTGTTTGATATCTTGAAATTGTTTTAATTAATTTCTTGGTTTATAAATATTTAGGAAGAGATCAACAAAGAGTTTGATGAGAAGAAGACTGATCTCCAACCTAAAGTGTTAGAAATTTATGAAGCTTCATCAACTGAAATTAAGGTCAGCAATTTCATATTTATTTATTAATTATAATATTCATTATAATTAATGAATTTAAATTGCTAAACCTGAACCAGACCTTAGTTAAGGAGCCTAAAAAAGTAGAATTAAAGAAGCACTCCTCTTTAGTTCAAAAGTTCCTCCAAGAACTTTCTAAAATCGGTACGTATATATTATTATTTATTCAGTATGAAAGTTTGAAATCTTAATCTCTTTTAAAATCGAGTTCATGTCAATGATTCAAAATTTATATTATTTTACAGAGTTTCCTGGATCAAAACAAGTGTCAGAAGCATCATCAGAGTATGGACCAGCCTATGTCTCAGGTCCAGTTTTCTTTATATTTGAGAAGGTTTCCACCTTTATTGTCGTGGAGGAAAAGGCGGCTGAACCACCAGCAACAGGGGAGGAAACAACCAGCAAAGAGAAGGAAATAGTATTGGAAGAAGAGAAGAAAGAGGAGGTAGTAGTTGAAGAGGAGAAGACTGAACCGGTGGTAACTGCAGCTGAGCCTGCCACCAAAGTGGAGGAAGCAGAACCACAAAAGCCTTAAGATGGAGAAGAAATTTAAATCTCATCAAGTAAAATCATCTCTTTTTATATATACATAATTGCCAACAAATAATAATAAAGAAATATTTGTTATTCTTTATATATATATAATTTGTTTATCTTTTTCTTGTATTATTATTAATTTTTTTTTTTGATAATTTGTTTCTTTTTTCCATTATGTGAAGTTATTGTGGTATTTATAGTGTTGTAGGGAAATTGTGTGGAGATACTCAGTTCCTTCTCTCTTCTTTCCTTGTAATTTTTCCTCATGGAAAATACAATTCTCCTTTACCCTCTCAAAATTTATTTACTTATTTACCTATTTTGTTTATTTTTGGTTATATATATATATATATATATATATATATATATATATATATATATATACACACACACACATATATATGTGAATTCTAACCCAAAATAGAAATTTTGAAGTAGGAAACAAAGAGAAATTGTATGGAAAGAGTATTATTTATTAATTATAATAGGAAATACGTAATATGGATTTTTTTTATATTAATAATTAGTAGAAAATTTTCATGTTTATTGGTTATTTTAAAGATTTAATTGAATTTAATTTGGTTAAGTACTAAAAAATAAAAAAATTATATTAATTAAAATATCTCATTACTTATGAATTTAGTGAATGGGATAAATTCTTACATCAAATATATGTAAGAATTTTTTTTATGTAAAATTTATGGGGAGCTAGCAAAACAATACTATGTAAATATTAGAGATGAAAGTTAAATTGACTGAATCGATTAAATCGAATTAAATTAATTAAATAAAATTAAAATTGATTGTTTCATAATTTATTTAGTTTGATTTGATTTAAAAAATAAAATAAATCGAAAGTTCGATTTGATTTACGATTTGAGTATTTTTTTCAGTTTCAAACTAAAATTATATATATATTATTTCTTCTTATTATAATTAAATATATTTGATTTTATTTTATATACAATCACATATTTTTTTAATTTAATATTAATTTAAATTTAAAAAAAATGACCATCCATAAAAATTAACCGAACATAAATAAAAAAAATTTAATTTTTGAGAAAATAATATAAATTTTAAGTGTGTTTATTTATGAAATAGATAAGTTTTGAATTATATAATATTGAATTATTTTTAAATTTTTTTATTATCGAAATTTTATTAATATTTTTTTTAAATTTATAATAAAATAATAATTATTTATATAAAAAAAATTGATTTGAAACTGTTAAATAAAAAATATTTAAATTATATTAAAGTAAAATTAAATTAATAGTTTAGTTATAATAATAATTTAATTTAATTTTAAAAAATTTTAAATATTACTTAATTTAAAAATAATTTTTTAAATTCATCAAATCAAACGGATGACACCCAACTGGATATGATAATATTCACAATTTGAACTAAAAGACAAGACCTGCCTTGATAAATAGATAAACATCACCGTATGTTATATTAGAATAATATACAGACAATGCCTATCAAGCGCAATCATAGTTTTTCGGTGTTTTATTTTTACGAGTTTGCTTCCATAAAAGCGGTTAGCTGTGACAGTAACGGTGGTATCAGAGTGGCGGTTTGAATGTTGTTAAAAAAAAAAAAAAAAAAATTATAGTGGTAATTATAAAATTATAATTTTTATAAATTAAAAATAAAATTATGAAATTATTTTTAGGTATATTATAATTTTATAAAATTATAGATATAATTTTAATTTTAAATAATTATTAAATATTAAAATTATGAATTTTAATTTTAATTTTAATTTTAAACTTTTAAAATGAATTTAAAAAAAAAAATTATGAGACATTGTATTTATTTTTAATAAATTGCAGTGATAATTTATCGGCTGGCTATAGTCACTTTGGGAATAGTCATAATTTGTCCAAGCATAGAATAGAAAGGAAATGTAAAGCGTGTGGGTTTTGTGGATTTGTCCACACCCTGGCGGCTTAGCACCATGGCTTGGGACCCTTTGGTCCCGAGTCCGACTCTCGAAGGTCCTCGAATATTACAGTGTTTGATATATATTTTTATAAATACAAAGAAACTCTACCTCATGACAAAAAACAAAGAGTTGGATTTTATTACTGTTTTGCAGCGTCCGTTTCTCTTCTTTTATTTTATTTTTATTTTTATTTTTTATTTTTTTTTATAGAGGGAAATGCCATTTTTCGCCGTACAGATTATTGAGGTATTTGAGATTGAACTATGACCTACCTTTTAAAAATTACATCATGAAAATATCATAAATTTTCATTTACATATTAATTTGAAAATAAATATAAAAACATATATATTAATATGTACAAAAATAATGAAATGATTTGAATTTTTCAATATTTTTTATTATTTTAGTAAGTTGTTAAATTTGATAACTCAATGAAAAGTGAACTATCTTAATAATTATTAAGTCACCGATTTATTTTCATATTTTTGAATAAATCTAATTAATTTAAATATCAATAATAGGTCTAAAATCAACTCTGATAAGTATAATTAGTACCCGTTTAGTTTATAAAAAAAAAAAAAAAAAATTTTTGAGTGAGAAGCTGATTTTAGTTCAATTTATAGTATTTGATAAATATCAAAATTAATAAATTGAAAATTTTCAAGATAACTGAATTTTAAATTAAATGCGTAGCTGATTTTAAAAAATTAATGGATAAAAATACCCTTATGAGTTTATAAACAGTTTTAAGATTGTATTTTATCAAATACAAATATACAATTAATTATTTTTAAAAGTATCACTTTTAGGAATAGAACTTTTTTCTATATGAAAAACTATTTTTATAAGCTGTGTCAAACTATATCTTAGTTTAGGAGAACAAAATTCTTTCTAAGAGAAGAATAAGCTATACTATGAAATTATTTAATTTCTTTTATTACATAGATTGTAATTTTAAAAAATTAAAAGTAACTAATACTTGATTAGTTTTTTGTGATAGATATTTTGACTATTTAAATAGCTAAAATAGTTAAAATCTCTAAAAGAAATTCTTATAATTTAAATTTGAATTAATTAATAATAATTAAATGTTAAATAATTTAAAAAAAAAGTTAAAAATAATTTAAAATAAAAATTATCATAATTACACATTAAAATATAATTTAATAATATGTTCGACAACAGATATATGACCTCTCTTTTTGGTTGCTAAAAAAAAGAGAGTCAAGAATTCAGTCCTAATAGAGCATATATATAGGCCAAACGGAATTGAGATAATGTTGCTAGCTGTTTAGTGCCGTAACCCCATTTAATGCTTCCCGTTTCTATCTTGTTAGGGGGCAAGGACATGTTTGAACGGTGTAATACAAATAACAGCTCAACATTCACATGTCAGTTAAAGTACTTGAGTATTCCACAGAATGAGGAGACAACACAAAATCAGTAAGCAGCGAACCACTGCGTCTGTATATTTGGGTGTGGAGAAAATTTTCAAAGGATATGTCGATGTTTACATTTTAAATTTTATATATAATAAAATTAAACATAATATCACTAAATAATAAATCGAATTGTGCATCTAAATAATCTATAAATAATATAACATTAAAATAGATTCCAAAAGAAAGTTTAAGGAGAAATTGGGACATGCAATGATAGTCAAATAAGAAAAACTCTGAATCACATATCTTGTCCTATTTCGTGTTTCAAATATATATATAAAAAAAAGAATTAATAATTTAATATTATTAATTATTTTTCAAAATATGAGACTATATAAAAGGAAAGAAAAAATGCTAGAAAATAACCACATACCACTGTCCCAAAATATTCATTATTAAAATTTTTGAATTATTTTAAATAAAAATAAATAAAGAATTAAATATTTTAAAATAAATATTAAAAATATATATGATTTAATAAATTAAATAATTTGAAATTTATATATTTAACTGTAAAATTTTTAGTTTTAAAAGAAGTTCTTTTTATTATTCTTGAAAACTCTCTGTCTTAGATAAATAGATTAAATCAATGAAATAAAAATCATTTTAAAGGAGGATAAATATTTATTTTTAAGGGTATAACATTGATATTTAATAAATATTTTTTGGGTGCACTTATTTAACTTTTTATTAGTTGACTGCACAAGGTCTAAATGGACCTAAAGTTTTTTGGGTCCATTAGTTTTATCCAAAAATTTTGCTAAATTTTTATAAAGGAAGGCTGAAAAAAGGTAGGCTTTATTACTTGTGAAAATTTAGTTATAAGAGGAATTGAGATAGTATGCAAGTACACAAAAAAAATAAAAAAAATTGAGGCACTAAATCTTGAAATTGCAGTAGCTTGACTGTAATACAAGTTTTTGCTAGTTTGTAAGTACAGAAAACTGAAGCTTTCAACTCGCAGCAATCTGACTATAATAAGTTGTTGTTTTGCTGGAAAGTATTTGGACGTCTGCTCTCTAAGAGCCTTTTGAGCTGTTTGACTAGAGCACTGGCCTTTGAAATTGCAGCAATTTGATTGTAATGTAATTTTACTTTATTGGAGTTTTTTTGGAGGTTTGCTCACTAAGAGGCTTTTGAGATGAACGATGTCTGTTGAAGAAAAATTTTGTTTGTTAACTAGTAGATGTGTTGGGTGATTTTTGATAGGCTAGTAAATCTCTTGATGAAATCTCTTAGTTGACTGTTGGTGAATATTTGTTGGGTGTTTGTATGTTGATAATTGAAGGTTTACTGTTTGCGCGTTGGTTGGTAGGATGATTGTAGTCGGTTGCCTTGATGAATGTTAATTTTTTTTTTCTCTGTGGACTTCCTCTTCTTTTATACAGGGACTAAAAATTGCATGAGATAATGCGACCTGAGGCATGCTTTGTATATTTGTTGATATATTTTAGAAAAAATGGCCTGAGGCCTATTTATACAGGGGTATGTTATGTGATGGTGCATATGGCTTGTTTATAGGGTCCAAGGCCTATTTTGTGTGTGGTAAATCTAGCCTAAGACCTTTTCATAGGGAATTTTTTTTTGACTTGATGCTTAATAAGTAGCCGGAGGCCTACTGTGATATTTATTTGATTCCCCTTATTTGATGAGAATGTGGATAGAGGTCTACAATAAAATGTTGAACTATATATGAAAAAGGTAATAAAGTCAACTTTTATTTATTAACACAGTGGCTTGGAAGCCTACTTACATGTTAGAGAAAAAACTATGAAAAGCCAATAAAGTCGGCCTTTCTTCTGTAAAAGTGATAATAAACCTACACACAAAATTCAAACACTAGAAGTCATAGGAGTGGCTTACAAGGTGCCACAGTTGTAAATTGCCTTGATTCCTTAGGCGACACCTTCTGAGGTTGTGGGATTGGCCTAAACCAAACTTTCCTTGGTCGATTCCTAAGTGGAATTTGGGAATCTTAGATTTTTTCTCAATTGCCTCCAAGTTCTCTTAGGGTCCATGAAAAACCTGTAATTGGAATTGAAAGGCCCAATTCCAGTTCCAATATTTAGCAGTGCTAAGAGAACTATAATTAGAATTTTATCCACAATTCTATGGATTGTAATATGACTAGAAAAATAATTCCACAATTCCATTATCAACCCATAAAAATTATAATTTCATAATCGTTATTATAGCCTCTACCACCACCGATGCCTGTGATTCGCTATTGCCAGCAATGACGGTCCATCACCGTCTGAAGTCTACCGTCACCACCACCACTCCCATTGCCATTGTCATCTCCTACGGCACTGGTGATCGCTGATGGTCTACCACCAACCCACCATCACCATCACCTCCAGCAGTCTTCCACCACCCCCATCGTCGTTGCCATCAATTTTTATTCAATTTTAATTCCATTTTTGTGTGTGATGTAAATATGAGAATTATAATTCTAATACAATTTTAAGTATAGAGAATTAAAATTGGAATTGAAAATCTCAATTTCAATTTTAATTTCTTATCCCAAATGGACCATTATAGTTTTCATGATCTATTGACTTTGCTTTAAAGGTTGTCGACAGTGTGACTGCGACAGTAAGGCATCCAAAGGGAATTAAATACTTTTCAACCATGAAGATGCCTTCATGTCATTAGAACATTCTATTGATTCTCCGTCCTTAGTAGATTCCTATATTTTATGTTTCCATGTCATTAGAACTTTCTATTGATTCCAAGTCCTCAGTAGATTCCTGCATTCTATGTTTCCGGACATGTTGAGCTTGCTATTGAAGTGGCTTCAGTGACTTACTCCATCTTTATACGGCTCTCTGTCTTTGGAACCTCCTCTTCTGAGTGAGCAAAAATGGTTGTGGGGATTCCTTTTGGTACACCATATGCCATCAGGGTGGCATCGATTTGGTTTGAAAGATTTTTACGAAGCCAAACTAATTCTTTTGGTTTGAACAATTCTTAAACCAAACTAAATCAACCTATCATTATAGTCAAATTGTCAGTTTGGTTCTGTTTGATTTGGTTTAGTCGCCTTCGGTTTGTCAATTTCAAACCAAAGATTTTTTTAATAAACCATCATTATTTTATTATAAAATTGAGAAAACATCGACAAATTGTCAATGATAAATAAAGCCCAAAAATCGTTCAATATATAATATAAAACTTGTCTATTTCATTAACTAATACACCCAAAACCTTTTTTCTTAAGAATTACACTTTTTTTTTATTTATTTTTAATTAATTTTCATGAATAGTTATTTTTTAAAAATTTTAAATTAAGGTTAGGTTAAAAAAAAAAAAGAATATGTGGATGTATATAAAATAAAATCAAACATATATCATTGTAATAATAATAATAAGTATATATATATATAACTAGTTCAATGTACAATATATAATTTATCTATTTCATTAACTAACACATCCAAAACTTATCTTTTTTCTCCAGAATTACACTTTTTTTTTTTAATCTTTAGTTAATTTTCATGAATGATTTTTTTTTTTTAAATTTTAAATTAAGGTTAGGTTAAAAAAAAAAGTATGTGGGTATATAAAAAAGATAAGTTTTGGATGTGTTAGTTAATGAAATACACAAATTTTATATTATACATTGAAATAATATATATATATATATATATATATATATATATATATATATA
>CANXYC010132467.1:0-16003 GCA_948193065.1 Aleurites moluccanus
TAGCATGCATCCATTGGATGATGGATGCTTCAATACTTCAATCCATAGGATCCTAATCATTCAAATTTCCATTAAATCCCTCTCCATCAATTCCTTTTGCACCAAAGTCCTACAAATTCTCAAATAGCTCCCTCACCTTCACTTTTTGCACAATCAAGTCCTATAATTTATTTTCCTAACCTAATGAAATTATTCTATTTGGTCTACCCTCAATTCAATTCCCAACTAATTAATTCACAATAATTTACACATAGTACACACACTTTAACTCATATGACACAATATTTATCAATCACATATAATTTCATCAAGTCAATCATATAACATATAAGGAAATCAATGGCACTTGAACACATGAATTAATTCATAAAACACATAAGGAAACCAACTCATGCAAATACCCCTAATTCCCCATAGGTTTAAGGCACTAGGGTTTAGGTTTCCAACTAGGGTTCAAGGTTCTAAGGTTAGGGTTTCACTTAGGGTATTACACTGACTATATATAGTCTAACTTTCCTTCTATTATAACTCTTAGAATTTTTTTAATAAAGTATATCATTATCTTTTCAAGTATTTAATTGTACAAAATTATTGGCTTACAAGTAATAAGAATTGATATGTACTATTTATGACTTTAGATTTAAATTGATATTTTTTAATGATATAATGATATCTAAACTTTTTAAGGAGTTGTGTGTACTTTATAAATAGTTGATGGACATACCAATATTTCTACAATAATAGAAATATCTTTTTTTGTTTGTTATGTCTATCAATTTAGTATAGACTATTAGTCCTATGCTTATCTTATTAATTCATTTTTTATATGAAAAATTAAAAATGATATATATATATATATATATATATATATATATGAAATTATCTAAATTTATTTCAATTATATTTGGTTTTAAATTTTAATAATGTCACAATTTTAATTGTCATATTATTTAACCTTGATTACTCGTATATTTGTGACAATAATATTGTATTCATGGCGATTCATATATTTTTAGTTACAATAAAAGTTGTCACGAAAAATATTTTATGTGACAACAATATTATTATGACAAATGAAAAATTATTTGTGACAACATTTATTGTTACACAACATAGTGATTTTCAGCGACAGAGTTATTGGTGACAATATCATGACAACTTTTTCTTGTCACAAAAATTTTTTATAATAACTTTTAAGTTTTAGTGACAATAAAATATGTCATTGATTTAGTGATTTCTTGTAGTGATTTAATTTAATTGTTTAGCAATGTTGAACTATTTTATTAATTTAATAAAGTTTTCAATTTGTATTTCAACTATGCTTGGTTAAATTATTTATTCTAGTATTTATATATAGTCAATTGTTGATTTTATGATTTAATTATGATTGCTTGATTATCATGTGCATATGTTGAAATTAGTTAATTTATTGATCTAGGTTTATTAATATTTGATAATTGGCCACTATTAAACATTATTTAAGATAACACATGATGGATCGAGAGATGAAATGTGATATTAGTTTATTAGATTAATAACCTAAGGGATTGAGTTGCCAAAAGATTGAGACACGCCTTAGGGAGTTAGAAACAACTAAAGAACTTAATGGACTTACATTAACTAAATGATCACGAGAGTAAACATGAAATTAATGTAGGTACTTTGTAGTTGCTTGAGAGAGAATTACAATAATTTATAGTAGTTAATTCATTAACTTGGTATTTTGAATAATCAATCATGAGTTAGAATCATAAAAGATCAATGGACGAAATCTAAATTTTAAGCTTGTTAAAATTATTTCAATTTTCAAAACTCAAAATTACTTTATTTTTAATTTTCAATAGTGCTTTAATTTTCATTTCAACATCCAATTTTAATTTTTTCTAAATAATAGAGAAATATTTAATTTTGGTACTCGATCACGCCTCTCTGTGGGACATGACACTCACTCACACACTATTACTTATATGAACGATTTGTATACTTGCGAAATGCCCAACAATTAAATAGATAATTAATTAGGTTTTAGTTTTAGAAGTAAAAGATTAATTTATTCTTAATTAATAATAATAATATATTAATCTCAGTTCAATCACTATTGAGAAAGTCTTGTTACACAATCCCCTACAAATTGTCAATATCTTGAGAAGATGGATTTTCAAAGTTGGACTCGAGCTTTCCAAGATATATCATAATGAAAGCATATAATTGAAGGTACAACATAATGAATGCATGAATGCATTATTGTTGGTTGCAAGACAACTTCCTATAACGTTATTTATGGAGCATATGAGGAATGTAATACAACGATGGCATTATGAGCAATGTAAGGAACCTAACAAAATCCAACATTAGTTGACCACGAAGGTGCATAAAGAACTTTACAGACTATAAAAAGTTTCATAGACTTTGATAACGACACTAACACGGTTCGAGGTGAAACAATTAAGGAGGCAATTGTTAATTTAATGAGAATGTCATGTACTTGTAGGAGTTCGATTTCCATCAGTATTCATATATTCATGCACTTGCAGCTACCAGACATTGTGAAATACAAATTAAATCCTTGTGTCATTCCTATTACACCAAGGAAATCTTATTAAATGCTTATGCATGAGTTGTGTTCCCCATTGGGAATGAGAAAGACTAGGATTTGAGTGGAATGGATACCGCTCTAATATTATTACCCCTAATAACTAGGAGTCAGTTAGATAAACATAGGAAAAAAAAATGTATACTATTAACTAGAGAGGATGTGGTTATAAGAACATGCTCACGTTGCTTGCAAAAGGACACAACAAATGAACATGTAAAAATCCAATCCTTTAACATCATGTATAAAAGATTTTTTTATAGTTCATTAATGAATATTGAATACATTCATTTTGACTAACTTTTGGATCAATTTTTACTGGCTTCGACATGTTTCGACTATATTTCGACTTAAAATGCAATTCACTCGACTTAATTTCGACTCAACATACCATTGTTTTGACTCAATTTCAACTCAATATATACTTGTATATCGATTTTATAATTATTTTCTCATTTTGACTATATTTTTGTTTACTTCAACTAATTCATTTTATTATTTTGACTTAATTCATCCTACTTTTAGAGTAAATGAAAATACATGCATAGACTAACTTCAAATTTTATTTACACTTGGAAAAAAATATATCACTAATTAACTTGAAAAATATTTACACTTGAAAAAAATCAATATCATTACATTTGTTTTGAAAAGAAAAATAAAAAATAAAAGAATATAAGTAATAAATTCTATAAATTAATCAACTGTATAAATAGGATTTGCAAATATTTACAATTAAAATTTTTTATCTCTATTCCTCCCAAAAGTTAGAGTTTATTTCAACAACTTTTTCCTAAGCTTCCTTCATTTAATCACACTCAAACTTTTTTGGAGGATTAACCTTTGTAAATTTATATGCCTTTAAGGCTATTTGTCTCCTATACTCAGTCATTTGATCATTCTCAATCGTAGATATGTGCTTTCCTTCGATCATGCATTGATCGCTTAGCACATCCAAAATTAAATAAGAGCAGGCATGGGGGTTTGCATAACTTTTTTTGTTGTGGGGTTAGCATGTTCTTAATTGTACTATATTTTCTCAAAGCTTCAACACAGGCTAATTTTTGTCGTCTCCAATCAATATTTATATTCAAAATACTGTAAAAAAAAAAAAAGAAGAAGAAGAGCATTTCATTACAAAGAACTAAATATGAATTTCTTCTACCTTTTTTCAACCTTTCTTCAACTAACTTACAACTGATTTTGATCTCATTTCAACTAATTTAAATTAAAACATAGTCGAAAATAAGACGAAAATAAACGAAAGATAATTGAATTGAATTGATTCAACCATATTTTATTTGATTTCGACTAAATAATTAAAATAATATAATATCATAGTGAACAAGTAAAATATCGTTGTGAGCCTAAAAACAGAGGATTTCAAAGAAAAATAACAAAAAAAAATTCCAAAAACTAATTTCAAAAAAAGAGATGAACAAATGTACTAAAACTTACGTTTTATAAGAACAAAAAAGAAGAATGCAATCAAAGAGAAAAATATAAATAGGAGAGTCAGAAAAATTGCTGAGTATGCGAAAAGTAAAGTTATCCTAAAAAAAGTCATAATTAAAAATTTTCAAAAATTAATATTATTTTTACAAAAAAGTTATCTATAATGTGATTTTGGAATATTTCTCTTAATTAATGCATAATAGTTCGTTTTTTACTTTATTTTTTTTAACACATTTAGTCAGAAAAAAAAAGTTTCCAATAAAAAAGAATCACATGAGTCATTAGAAATAAATAAATTAATCTCGAACGTCACACCAGCATCAGTTTTTTTACTGTAATAAACTAGTCTTAATACTATCATATAATTAAATATGATATATGAGCCATCTGCTCACTGCATGCATGATTAAACCCCAACTAACATCTTCATCGTATATTATAGGAAAAAATCAATATAATTTAAATATAAATTTTTTGTGCATGCTAGATCGAATATTTGATTTCCTGAACAGTCAATTATTTTTAGAAATAAACTTTACCATAAATTTAATTTCGATTGAGATTTAAACTCAAATTCTCTTTATTACTTATATAAATGACTCCATTATTATGAAATTAAAAAATCATTTGTTATAATTTCTTATGTTATAATTTTTTTTTTTGGTAGCTTAAAGAGATTGTTTAACAAAAGTTATCACACTTAAAAAAAAATGTTAGGATCAGGACCTTGTAAAATTCCAAAAGAAAGAAACAAATTAAAATAGTAGAAAGTCTATTTTGAAAAAGATTTATTAAGCATTTGAAAGGGGAAATGAAATCTATCGTTTACCACGGTTTATCTCATATACATATTAGATTACAATTCAATGTGCTGTTTGATTACAACTCAATGTGATTTTTAAAAAAATTAAACTCTATTAAAGATTTAAATCAAAGTATTAGTCATTTAAACTGAATTACTTTTTTTTATTATAAATTATTTTTTAATTTTTATAATTAATCAATGCTTAAATTTTATATATTCTAACATAACATTATAAATAATTAAAGTAATTAACTGGTCATGACTTTGGACTATATATATATATATATATATATATATGATTTCTTTAGTATCTATAAAAGCCTGGCAAAGTCGTATTGGAATCAAATAAAATTTGGTGATTTCCATTAATCTTTTGCTGTTCTTAGTCTTATAGTCTTTCCAAACATGTCTTTGCAACCATTAGTTTTACAATGCTCCCATAAACAAAATTTTAATATATTCTCAAACAGATACCCTTTTGTTTCTACGTGCAAATCAGTAACTAGAGCACATCAAGCCTATATATCATCAAAAATCAACCCAGTACTTCGTCCCTTAACCAATTTTCCTCCTACTGGATGGAGCAACCGCCTTGGTTCGTTGTCTGTTAATCAATCTGTAAGTATAATTATTTCAGATCGATGGTTTGATCTGTATTTTAATTCTACTACTGAATTAAGTATAGTACTAGTTTATAGAATATATTAATATACCTTATTCTGCGGTTACATTTATATGAACTCATTTAATATTATAAAAAGAAAATTGAGAATTATATGAATGTAAAAGAAAAATTGTAGTTGAGTTGTTATTAGGCCAGATTGATTCTCAATTGCCTCAGCTTTGTATTGAGACTGAAGATGCTCAGTCATTTTATTAGTGGCTCAACAATTGAATTATTGTTGAACAGTACTAAAGATAAAGATTTACAGTTCTCGACCAATACTTGGAAGTTAAAAGAAAAATCAATCGATGTTTAAGTCCCCAGTAGCAATATGATAAAGTTTAATTTCATATATCAAAATGGTTAATAAGAAAGAATTAGATCATGACAACATACCCGGGAAAGTGAAAGTTTGAAGTCCATCCGCTTAATTGATTTTTTTTTTTTTTTTTGTTTAATCACATGATATTAAGAAGTTGATTGAATTATGATTAATTCGAGTTGTAATCAATATAAACTCATATTCCATAAAACTCTTTAAATATTTATAAATCTCAAACTCTGAGTTTTACTTTAAAAATAAATCAACTTTTACCATACAAATCAATATATATTAATTATTTATTTGATTTCTTTATATATATGAAGATGCATTATTTTTATTTTTGATAAGTAGATATTTCTTTTCCTTATCTAATTTGTCTTTTTGGCCTCCACTATGCAAATCAATTACAATATTGTTTATTATAAAATGCACGTCTCAGGAACATTTTCTTGTTTTTCTTGCAGACAGTCCCATAATGCCTATCAGGCATCACGGTCCGTGTAGAATTTGCATGGTAAATTAAAATTTGAAATATGAGATTTTAAATTAAAATTACAAATCTAAATTCATACATTTAAACACAACTTAATTTATATAAAATATCAACAACTTTAGCATAAAGATTAAGAATTCATTTATTTTTTGGTACTACTAAACTATTATTGTGGTTATTAATGTTGGAACAACAAGTAGATCAATTCAAGTAAATGACTCTCCAATTAACTTCAGAACAGATGATTATGAGAATAAAGTGGTGTTTATTGCTGCAAATTGGAAACTACAAGAAAAGCTATAAATAAAGCAAAAACAAGTAAACAACTTCCAACTAAGCCAGATATGGCTCCTAAAAAATAGCAACAACATAATAGAAAAAGTCTCCCATGACTAGATAACTGCTTCCTAAAAACAAGGATCAATTTTGAATCATTCTTTAACAATTAATAATATAAACTTTTATACAGTAACGTGATTTGTTGAAATAATATATTTAACTTAATAAAGAAAATGGATTTTTTTTTTTTTTTGGATATTGAAAAAACAAAGAAATTCTTACTAGTAGATGAATAGAGAATAAATTAATTAAATCACTTAGTAGATATATATATATATTTTTTGAATTTTTTTAACTATTGCTATTTTAGTACCGTTGTAATTTGTAACTCAGCAAATTCTTAAAATAAATATTATTTATATAATTTTTTTGTTTTACTGTAATTGTATAAAATAAAAATTTAATCTGGTGCAGGTTGATCAGTTTGCTTCCATCACTACCAGTCTGACCAAAATATTCAACATGGGCCAGAAAATCCCAGCATCTCCAGCACTTTTAACCTTCCTTCTTCTCATGTTCATGGTATCAAAAATAAAGGAACAAGGAGAAGAAGACGGTTCCATAAACCTTCCTCCAGGACCATGGAAATTACCTCTACTAGGTAACATTCACCAGTAAATTGGCCCAGGTCTACCCCATCACCGCCTAAGAGACTTGGCCAAAACTTATGGACCTGTAATGAGTGTTGAACTTGGCGAAGTTTACGCGGTTGTAGTTTCTTCCGCAGAAGAAGCTAAAGAAGTGCTAAGAACACAGGACACCATTTTCGCTGAACGACCCTTAGTTATTGCAGCAAAAACTGTGCTATATAATCGAAATGACATTGTTTTTGGGTCGTATGGAGATCAATGGAGACAAATGAGGAAAATTTGCACACTCGACTTGCTTAATGCTAAGCGCGTGCAGTCTTTTAAATATATAAGAGAAGAAGAAATGACAAATTTTGTACAATTTCTTCATTCCAAAGCCGGATCGCCAGTGAATCTTACTCGCAACCTTTTTTCTTTAACAAATTCGATCTTAGCAAGAACTGCTGTTGGTAAGAAATGTAAAAATCAAGATGTGCTTTTAAGAATTATAGATGGTATTGTTGAGGCTGGAGCAGGTTTTAGTCTTGGCGATGTTTTTCCTTCCTTTGAAGCACTTCACGTGATTAGTGGGGAAAAGGATAAATTTGATAAGATGCATAAAGAAGCAGATGTTATTCTTGAAGACATAATAAATGAACACAAAGCCAATAGGGCAGCAGGATCGTCCAATACATATAGTGCTGAACAGAATGAAGTTGAAAACCTTTTAGATGTTCTTTTGGAGCTTCAAGAAAATGGAAACCTTCAAGTTCCTTTAACAAATGATGCCATTAAAGGAGCCATTCTGGTTAGTTTACTTTTTCTTTTTTAAATATGAAATTTCACAATTTTAAGGACGACTTTAATATGACTGATGTATTTTATGGCAGGACATGTTTGGGGCTGGAAGCGACACATCCTCAAAAACTGCAGAATGGACATTGTCAGAGTTGATAAAGAACCCAGAAGCAATAAGAAAAACACAAGAAGAAATAAGGCAAGTTTTTGGTGAAAAAGGATATATTGATGAAGAAAGATTCGACGAGTTGAAATACTTAAAATTGGTGGTAAAAGAAACACTGAGATTACATCCTGCAGTACCATTAATTCCAAGAGAATGCAGGGAAAAGACTAAGATTAATGGGTATGACATTAATCCCAAAACCAAAGTTTTGGTTAATGTGTGGGCGATTTCAAGAGATCCTACTATTTGGTCAGATCCAGACAAATTCTACCCAGATAGATTTATTAATAGTTCAATTGATTACAAAAGCATTAATTGCGAGTTTGCTCCATTTGGTGCAGGAAAGAGGGTATGCCCTGGTATGACATTAGGTATAACTAGTCTTGAACTTTTCCTTGCACATTTGCTATATCATTTCGACTGGAAACTTCCGAATGGAATGATGCCAGAAGAACTCGATATGAGCGAATCTTTTGGTGGTACAATTAAAAGAAAAGTAGACCTTCAATTGATTCCAGTTCCTATTCGTCCTTTCACTACAAAAGATCCCAATTATGTCCGGACTCCTGCATCAGTTTGCCCTTTTGCCCACACCTGACTCCTGAATTAGAATATTTGCCTCTATGCTTGCAAAAAGCACAGAAAGAAGTGCAGTCAAGAGCTTTATTGGTTTGGAGTGTTGATAATGAGTTCTGAACCGTTTGAATAAGGATAAAATAGAAACAAATCTAAATAGAGATATTTTATAGGCAACCAAATTCGAATGAGCCCATTTCAATATTTAAAATCAGTCGTTTATATTATTTTTGGGCCATTTTTTGCTTTGAGCTAATTTTAAATTTTTTATTTCCGTTTTATTTTGTCTTGATTTATTTTTCTATGCTGTTTTTGGGTTTGACATACATATATATATATATATAAGCATCCTTTTAATCTTTTAGAAGCGGCTTGGATAATAAAAATTGATTCACCCTAACTATATATTGTGTTAATTCTCTCTTTATACGTTTACACGTTGAGTAATTTATAGATATGAAATAAATGACTCTTCATGCAAGTATTGGAGTGATATTTTATGACATTATCATATATTATTCTTATGATTTTTTTTTTTTTTTTTTTTTATCACACTTTAAAGTATAGTTTTGTGCAACCATTCTTCAAAGTTTAGCCAACATAGAGTTATTAAAGTCATGGCGGTACATTTTTCAACTTATAAGTAAATAAAATGTAAGTATTAGAATTTATTTATATAAAATAATTGATTTATATTAAGATTAATTATTATTTGTTTTTTATAAAATGATTCAATACATTAAATCTCATTTGATTTTATAAAAATACACTAACTTTCTCTTTTCTCTTACGAATATCCTATTATATTAATATATTATTTTGTCTAATTTTATTGTTAGTCAATCCTAAATTAGTCAATAAAGACTGTAAAAAGACAAAAATGCCATTCTCTTTATTTTTAATTAATTATATTCTATTTTGTTTTAAAAAATAATTTTTAGTGTTAAAAAATTTATTTTCATATTTTTTGATAAATTTGAAAATAAAAAATAAACAAACATATTTTTTAAAAAATATTTTTTATTTTATATTTTTAAAAAATAATTTAAGAAGTAATTAAATTATTTCTTTTAAAATTTTTTTAATATAAATAAAAAATTCATTTTCATATTTTTGTTAAAAAGTAAAAATATTTTTATTTGCTATTTTTATTTTAAAATTTTTATTTTTTAAAAATAAAATAAAAAATATTTTTATTTATTTTTTTTCAAAGTTGTCAAAAAATATATTTTTTAACCCTAAAAAAAAATTAAAATAAAAATATGATGTAATTAATTAAAAATAAAAGGTAAGGATATTTTTATCTTTTTACTGACTTTGTTGACTATTTTAGAATTGACTAACAACAAAGTTGGATGGAAGGAAGTAGTAATATATTGTGACATTTATCAGGGGGGAGTTAGTGTATTTTTAAATAGTCAGTGAGAGTTAATATATTGGATCATTTTATAGGAGAAAAATCGTAATTAACCATTTATATTATGACTAATACACACTCACTTATAAATCATTTATATATTTTATTATTATTTAATGTAGGATATTTTTCTCAATACATCTTTTCAAGTATAATTGGACTTGGCCTGTCATTCAATATCAACAGACTTATTAACACTTGCTCACTAATAGATTAATTAATATTTCTTCTTTAGATCAAGATTTAATCCGTTTAAATATGAATATCTAATATCATATTAAAGTTCATAAGTATGTACATATATGACTTATAAGTTGGCAATCTTGACCCGATCCGATGACTTGATCCTAACCTGTACGCCCAAACTCGACTCATAACCAATTCAAATTAGTATATAACCCAAAAATATTCCAATACAAATCTAAACTATCCAAATTAGTGGGTCAATCCGCTAGAACCAATGACCTAATCTGTAACCCAATTATTAATTTTATCCGATGATCCAAAATAAATTAATAAAAATAAATTAAATTTATTAAATAATTTAATTTTTCAAAAGTAAAATTAATATTATGATATATATTATTAAAATTAAAACTATTGAGTATTTAAAAATTTGATAAATTTATATATATTTATTATCTAATAAAAATTAAGCTTTAAAATTATTTAATTTTTTTTTACCATATCTTAATTAAGAAAATCACTTAAAAATTTATTATGAACTAAAAAAACTAACTTAGCACATATAAAATTACTTTATTAATTTTTTTACGGCATTGTATTTTTATGAATCATAATTGAATATATAGTTATATACAAAACTAATATATTGATATATTTTTCTTATTTTTTAGTTGGTCTATATATAATAAACTTGATCATATATATTTTTATATTAATATACAATAATCAAAATTGTTAAAAGATAATATTTAAATTTAATAAATAATTAATAATAATAATTAACATATATTAAGATATTTTAATAAAACATATAATAAATAAAATTGTACAAAATATGAACCCATGACTAGTTATAAATAGTAAAGTATTGGTATATTAATTTTAACTTTTAGATATTATTAATAATTTATTATCTTAATAATTTTACTTTTTCCTATAAATTAATAGATATAACATATCATATTAGTAAAATTGTATATTAAAATATATTTATATTTTTACTAAATTTTTATGTTTAATTTTAAGCTAACTGGATTTTATATTTAAATTTAAATAATTATTATGTTTAGTATAATTTATATACAGTAAAACATCTATAAATTAATATTCGATAAATTAATAACTTCTATTATATGATAATTTTTTACAGTCTTGATTTAAATAAATAGGATAAATAAATATTCAATTAATTAATATCTTTTTTAATTAATAGAATTCATGAGTTTTAATGATATTAATTTATAGAGGTTTTACTGTATGCTTTTTAATTTTTTTTTGCCTATATTCAATTTCATATAGCTTTAAAAATTAAAAAAATATTATTAAATATCTTATTAAAAATTTAATTGTTACATCATTAATATATTTATATTTTCTTCACGTTTAATTTATAAATTTCAAGATTATAGGAAAAATCATGTCATATCCATTAACAGATTAGGCAATTATGAGACATGTTATCAATAAGGTAATAACAACCTTATTATGAGACATGTTAACAATAAGGTAACATAAAATGGAATAATATCAATTGGTTAAAGTTAGGGTTAGGTTCCATAAGTGTCATTATGTTAAATGGTAATGATCTCAAGATGATACATTTGATGAATTAAAAGTTAGTTTCATTGTATCATTTTATCGAGCATGTAATGAGTAATATTAAGATAGCAAATTGATAACAT
This sequence comes from Aleurites moluccanus, assembly GCA_948193065.1. NCBI lineage: Eukaryota > Viridiplantae > Streptophyta > Magnoliopsida > Malpighiales > Euphorbiaceae > Aleurites > Aleurites moluccanus. The sequence continues at coordinate 12,069 of CANXYC010132467.1, forward strand.
TTTTGATTACTTTTAAGTTGACCAATATATCAAACTTCAATAGCACATTCCAGTGAAGATAATAAGTATCAAAACTCATTCAAGAATCAAAGAATTTAGGTTCAAAATAAGACACAATCAAGCAAAAATTTCAAAAGGAACACAATAGTGGCATTCGGCCACTTTGACGGTCAATAGGAAATGAATTTTCTTATTAAAAAGATGTCATATTCATGCATAATAATGTCACACTGCAAAACCATTAGTGCGACGGTCCTAGGATAAGGGTAGGTATAAAGCACCGTACACCCGTAGAACCCCTAGCTAACCTGGATCAAACATACAACACATATTAGCATCATGCTAAACATTCATATCTTATATATCTCATCAATCTGATATGACATTTCCTTTTGTTCCTTACCGATCAAAAGATAATTCTAATATCAATATGGAACAAGGAAAAGTCTACAATGCCATCCATGGTAATAAAAGAATAAGCAACATCACATACATTTACATAGCTTCTAAGAGTATACTTCTCATAGACATGAATACATATATATAATTCAACTATTAACAAAAAATATTTCATAAAAGAGTCTTCTTGTGAAGAAAGAAATCAAAAAGCTCTATCTTCAGGATTAATTCTCTCTCAAACTAAGCTAAAACCTGAAATCCACAGAAGAGTGGTGAGCCTTGTTAGGTATTAAAATTGAGTATTTTTATTAGTATTTTAGGTATCATTTTGTAGTTAATTAATTGAGTTTTTGTATAAGTTAGGTTAATTTTAATATAGTTTTGAATTTCAATTTGAAATAAGAATTTAGCAATATTTTGGTAGATTTGATAGGACTTCAATTTGATTTTGTACAATATTTTTAATTTAAATTTGATTAGATTTATGATGTTGGTTATGATTTTATCTTTGAATATGTCACACCCCAACTCTAGTGGTGCGACGGTCCTAGGGTAAGGGTAGGCTTAAGGCCACCATAAACCCATAGAACTCACATATCTTGGATCTCATTTATTACACATTCATATTAAATACAAATATCATACCATAATCATTTCTATAGTCAATATAATCATAATTCATATCTTTCTTTTTATATCATTTCATAAATTTTCTCTTGTTCCTTACTGATCAAAAAATGCATCCCACATCACTAAGGAACAAGAGTAACCCAATAAATCATATATCAAAATATTATCATCCTCAATGACCAACTACAGAGCTCTAGAGTATACTCCCAATACATATTATGTCATAATACCATTTATTGAATATACAAAATATCTCAAAATTATTACAATGAAGGCTTCTTGGAAGAATGAGTCAAGAAGCTTGATCTTCTCTATTAGCTCCCTTACGAGCTACACTATCACCTGAAATCCACAGAAGAGGAGTGAGCCTTCAGCTCAGTAAGATATGAACAATATAAATCAAGAATCTGAATATCAAATCATAATCATGTACATATATTTATATATATGGGTATGAAAGAATTTCAAGCTTTTACTTGAAGGTACATGAGTACTTATAATAATTAGCACTATCAAATCATATCACAAATCGAATCATGGTTCTTATTTAAAATATAAAATGCCCACAGAGAAAGGCATTATCAAATCTCATATGATAGAACTAATCTCATATCATAACATACGTATCAGTAGCCTTGCTACCTTAACGTGAAGGCATGCTTGGCTAGGCATACGCCTAGAGCTCGTGGTCCCCTCTAGGTGGTACACTGATAAAAACCCTATCAGCTGGGTTCCCAAAGTACAGAATGCACCAATGAATTTACTCTCATTGGGAAGAGCGTTCTATCTATAGGGTCACATGGTTTCAATCTCACAAGAAACATATTGGTCACAAGACCATCAACATATATCATCATTCAAATCGAGTTTAACAAGTAAGAAGCATATGAACTTGATCCAAGAAGGTTGATCAAGTCATTTACATTATATACATATATATATATGGTAATTATATGAAACATAGGGAAACTTTCGATTTTAGAATATCATAATATTATCATTTAGTAATTCGACAATATCAAATATATGAGAATTATATGGACGAATAATTTAAGAATGCTTGGTCATATTATTTCAAGAAACAATAAACAAATGAAATGTTCATACTTACCTCTTACACAAATTTCTCTTGAATTTTCTTTAACAAATTCTCAACTCCAAACTCCTCAATTACTTTGATTTTCTCCTCCTAAGAAATTCCCTAAATATTCAAAATTAGGGTTTTCCCCAAATCAACAATATTCAACATGATTTCTGAATATTTAATCATCTTAGAGTTTCTATTCTTAATTTTCATCCTTAATTTAATTTATCTCTTAAGGAAAAATCTGTATTTAATTCGAATTTATTGTTCATGCTACTATTCATGACAGTCCATAAATTTTGATTCCTCTAATATAAATTACAATGTATAACCTTAAAATACTTGCAATAAATTCTATATACCTTTAATTGACTATTCTAACCATCAGAATTTATTAATCTAACAAGAATTGACATTTGAAGAAAATTTACCTTATTTCTTCAAAACTGAATTTCCTGAGATTTCTTACTTAAATCTGATGATTCCTGCCTTAAAATAGGATAACCTAGAGGTCTAATGCATTAATTTGAGTATTAATACCTTAAAAAAAATAAATGAGACTGATCTGAGAAAAGACTAAAGAATAACGAAGAAAGAAGGAAGAAAAATCGTGGAGAAACGCTACTAGACGCTGGGGTTAAATAGACCACTGCCCCAAAAATCTCGCTCGCTAGCTCGCCAACTCGCCTCGGCAATGCTGCCTCGCATAAGCTAGCTGGCCATTCCCAGCTCGCACTTTTCAGCTCGCCAAACTGATCCTGCAATGCCACTTTGCTAATCCAACTCGCATATGTCACCTCGCATATGCTGCCTCGCCAAACTCTCTTCGCTAACTCTTCCTCGCATATGCCGCCTCGCATATGCCACCTCGGCAATACCTCTTCGCCTATCTCCCTCTTCGCCAAATCCTGCTTGCGAATTGCCACTTCGCACATTCCCTCTTCGCATAATACCTCTTCGCATAATGCCTCTTCGCATAATATCTCTTCGGCAATCTCACTTCGCCATGTCTCATTGCCGGCTCGCAAATACCACTTCGCATTTGCTGGCCCGGTAACACTTCTACAGAAAATTTGCCATAACCACTCTACTTTTACAATCTAATACCCAGGACCCAAAGTCCCTCTCTTCATAACCAACATTAACATAACCTGCACAATCAACACTTCTATTTCCATACTTATCTCATACTATAATGTACATTCCACATTTGTTATCATTTTTCCCAATCTAATACTTCACACTGCATATATAATGTAATATTTACATCTCATTACCATATCTTTATTTTTACAATATCATTACTAAATTTATTATTACATACCATGGAGCTACTATAGAAAGACCTATAAATACAATTAAGGAGTCATTACATAGACAAAACAAATTCCACTCCTGAAGGAAGAGAGAGGAAATGGAATCGTCGCTACCTATCAAACTCTGAAAAAGGATAAACCACAAAGGAGTGAGACGAATCTCAGTGAATAACATATATATTCCTTCACTTGTGAGGCTAGGTGCTCACAAAGAAGGTCATTCAATAACAAATTACAATATTCCAAGATAGTAATATCAATGCCAAGACAAGGTTTTCAATAGAATTTAATATCAAGTTTCAAGTACAATATAGTCCAATAGGAACAATCATATAATCAATAACATTGGTCACTTGCAAGAAAAGACTGTGAACCAAATGTTCTATATCCATGACAGTTAGAAAAATCCAATGAACAATGGACAGAGGCTGCAGTTAAGTAGCATGTCAATAGTCATACAGTTGATCAGACTGTATGTCTAGGACCTTAACCCCCTCCTAGATAGG
>CANXYC010132527.1:0-11951 GCA_948193065.1 Aleurites moluccanus
AAGCCCAAGTAGCCCTTGGCAAACCGAAAATCGTTTTAAGCCCAAGTAGCCTTTAGCAAGCCAAAAATCATTTTAAGCCCAAGCAGCCCTTGGCAAAATCAAAATTCATTTTCCACCCGATTTCATTTTGAAAATGTTTGAAATCAAAATCTATTTTTCATCCAATTTCATTCTGAAAGATGTTTGAAAATCAAAGTCCATTTTCCATCCGATTTCATTCTGAAAGATGTTTGAAATCAAAAATTTGTTTTCCATTTGACTTCACCCTGAAAGATGCTTGAAGCCAAAACTCTTGAACATTTATCCTATGTGCTTAGCAGAGAACCAATATCATCTTTAGCATAGCATTCTTATCACCCTAGCAGAGAGTTAGGATCCCTCATTTTGAGACCTATAGCAGAGTTAAGCCTCTCCTTTTCTAAAGTCAACCATTTCAGACCATCCTAAGGGTAGCTTTAGGAGTTTTGCAGACCATACTAAGGGCAACTTTAGGAACTTTGCAGACCATCCTAAGGGTAGCTTTAGGATCTCATCAGACTTTTCTAGGGGTAGCTTTAGGAACTTTTTCAGACCATCCTAAAGGTAGCTTTAGGATCTTTTCATACCATCCTACGGGTAGCTTTAGGATCTCATCAGACTTTTCTAAGGGTAGCCTTAGAAGCTTTTCGGACCATCATAAGGGTAGCTTTAGGAGACCATCAAACTTTTCTAAGGGTAGCCTTAGGAGCTTTTCAGATTATCCTAAGGGTAACTTTAGGACCTTTCCAGATCATCCTAAGTGTAGCTTTAGGATATCATCAGACCATTCTAAGGGTATCCTTAGAAACTTTTCAAACCATCCTAAAGGTAGCTTTAGGATCTTTCCAGATCATCCTAAGGGTAGCTTTAGGATATCATCAGACCATTCTAAGTGTATCCTTAGAAACTTTTCAGACCGTCCTAAGGGTAGCTTTAGGATCCTTCCAGATCATCCTAAGGGAAGCTTTAGGATCTCATCAGACTTTTCTAAGGGTAGTCTTAGAAGCTTTTCAGACCATCCTAAAGGTAGCTTTAGGATATTTTCTCGACTTTTTTAGGGGCAACCTTAAGAGCACCTCTTCGTACCCTTCCTAGGATAGCCTTAGGATATCTTTACCTTATCATGGTAGCCTATGTCCACTATCATCATGATTTCTTTTCTAGAAAAGCAACCATGCTGAGCATTCATTTGTTCCAAACAGACAGGAATAACCCAGTTCACTTACATCACGTCTGTCATTCAAAATGGACAGCCGTGATGGGGGCAGCTGTGAACACTCATTTTTTACACCCCTCAGACTTGTGCCAACTCGAACGACATTCCCCGGAACCAAACCTGCGCTCGGACGGGCTCAGATGGCCTCAGAGCAGAGTCGGACCAGTGCTGGCACCCTCCAGGCATAGTATTGCAGCCAGAGAGGGGTGGCAGCGCTGCCATAGCCTCTTGGCGGAATCTGCCATGCCCAAGGGCGACACCTGCCCTCCTTGCCACTATGTCACCATCCTTTAGTCCTTGTGCCGCCCTCTTTTAATCCCTATGCCGCCAATGCCTCTGGCGGCGCCGCCACCCCTTTCTGGCGACAACAGCTTCTCTTGACGGTAGCAGCTACGTTCTGCACTTGATTTCTTCCGAATCCTACATCGAAAATGATGGGATTCGACCCCCAAAGCTCCTATTATAAATAGAGAGCCTCCCCCTACCTTCCAAGCACACAAAAAGACGGTGACACACAGAAACACACCAAGACTCGCGAAAGCAAGGAAAAAAGACAAGAAATCATTTTCGTCACTAGATTTTGTCTTTTTTCCTCTCCAAGTGATATTTTTTTCTTCTTTAGCTCTCTTTCGATTTAAAAGAGTAGCTATTAGGGGCGTATTGAGCCTCTTAGTTGAATCTTTCCTCGAAGCAAGGTCCCTCCGCCGATTTGCTTTCTTAAGAGCTAAGAAGGCATCTCAACCCATTTCCTCGGGCGTCATCCGATCCAAGGTAGAACTCCGCTCCGGAAGAGCACTCCATCCGCCAGCATCCCTAAAAGCTAGGGCAAAGGTACATTTTCCTAACTCATCTTCTTTATTTTGGTAGAGCATTAAAATAAAGAATCAAAACATGATAAATTGGGCATAAAATCAACCCTCCTTCGCGAGAAGAAAGAACTGCATGGGTTTTGATTCCCATTCGACGGGATACGCAGGCAAGCTGTATGAAAGCTTTAAATCCAAAAAATGACAAAAACCAACTCTTTTCTTTTGATTATTTGCTTAATTTAGTTTGTCAAATATATTGTTTGGGGAATGTGTGATCAACCTAGAACCCATAAGGCTAGAGTTGATATCCCCTATTTTTGAGGTTTTGAGATGTAATAATTTACTTTTATCGCTCTCTTTAATTATTTTATTCTATTTCAATTGTTCATGCATTATTTATCTGCTCATGCATCTTATATGTCATTCTTTAATTGTTCATGAAAATCATTTTAAATCAAGGTTAAAATTGAAAGCCAAGTTCAACCGAAAACCTAGTCCCCAAACCCTCTTTGGTTTCGAGGACTAGTGCACTTTTTCCTTTGGAATAAGATTGGAGTCAAAATGGGTTTTTACCTTAAATTTGCCCTACAAAAATAACTTAAGGTGGCGACTTCAAAAATCAAAATCGTTTTCAAATAAAAGGCGCTAAGCTCGTCTCCTCCGTGAGAAATTGCCCCATAATGAGCACTCTGATGCCCCAATGCCTCTTTTTCTTTAGAAGAGAGCGGCCCGGACGAGCGGTGCTCGGGCGAGGCCTCACAGTGCACAACAAGGTTGAAGGGCATGTGAAAGGCGTGACCTAGTTAGGACCAAGGTTGCATGCCTTGGCCAAGGCTAGGGCTTATTGGCTCACGCACAATTGCATGGCCTTGTGCTAGGACCGCACAACTTTGCCATGATCATGACTTGACTTGGCCTCCTTAGGTCTCGTTCGCTTATTCAGGTCTATTTTGTCGCCTTCTTATGCGATTTTCAGCTTCCTTTTTGGCTTTTTAGACCTGTTTGGTGGCCCATTTAGTTTTTTATTGAATTCCATTTTAGTATTTAATAAAATAAGAAATTTTATGGTTTTAATTCCTTTTAATATTCTTTTACCAAAGTAGAATTTTATTTTAGCTAAAGATAAAACTTGCAAGTATTTGGCTTGTAAGCTACTCTTAAAGCTAATAAGAAAGTTTTCCCTTTTATTGTATAGAAACTTCTAAATGTCTTTTACTGATTAGGAGTTTATTTTACCAAATAAGAAAAATACTTGATTTGCACACTAAATATTTTTCCTATTTAGGAGGCTTCTCAAAGCCAACTTGTTCCTATAAATACTCCCTCTCTCTTTATAAAGAGGGGACTTCTTCTTAGAGGGACTTCTTTTTAGGGGCAGACTTTTTGAGACCTTTTTTGGCATCTTCTTTCAACTCTTTTTTTTGAGTTTTTTTAGAATTTCGTAAGTTTATTTTCTATTGTAATTTCAAAGAAAAATCTTTTTCTTTAAGCCTTTTATTTTGAGAAAAATTAAAGAAACAACAATATAAAATAAATTGTGACTTTCTTTTGAAAACTAAGAAATCAAGAGTTTGTCTTTTTAAAATCAAATATGTTTTTTCTATTCAAGTCTTCTTGCTAGAATACAACAAAAATCTTTTTTCGGTTGTATTCTTCAAAAAAGGAGAAATGCTTTTCATAGAATCAAGAATCATCTTAATCATCTTCTAAAGATATGGAACTGATTTTTACACTAAAGTATTTGAAATCCGAATTCAATCTAAAGAATCAGGAACAAAGCCTGAGGGCTAATTGTTAGATCTTGGTGTCTTAAGGTTTGGTTATCAATTTTATTAAATCCTCTTGAATAAACATGTGAGAACTTTGTGGGATTATATGGATTTGTGACAATTCATGTCACAAAATCCATATGCTCTCTTACTTATATTTTTGTATACATATTGTATTATTCATTATAATGATGTTTGATTGATGTGGTTAAAGATATATATGATGAATATATGATGTTTGGGTTAGGATGTATGAAACCTAGTTCAAACTTCCTTTATGAAATGATTTAGGTCAATCATCATAGCACGAGCACACAAACACTTAGAGTCTAGTTGTTTTATGAATCTAAATGCATAATTCAAAGTTATCTTGTTCATATAAAGTGTTCAGGACTTTGAAATAGGTTTACATTGAACAACAATGACCAAAGGCTATGAATTTTCATCCCCAGACCCTAGAGTCGTAAGGCTCAGGACTAAGGCCTCCTAGGCCCACCTAGTCCCTCAAGGACAAACAGAGCCATGAGGCTCTGCCTTAGGGCTGCATGACTCTACTCCCTTTCCCTTATATTTCCTTGTTGTTTTCATGACTTTTATGTATGATTACTTACTTTTTTGTAGCCTATGAGTAATATATACCTAGAAAACCATTTGAATATGTATTTAAAACATGTTTGGATATTGTATGACATTAATTGAGGTATGCCTATGAACATGTTATTGTTTTTACAAGAATATAGTTAGATGACTTATGTTATAGTTAGATGACTTATGTTTAAGCTAAAAACATGATGATTTATATGTTTGATCTTTGTAAAGATGTTGGCGTGATTAAAACTTGTTAATTGCGTACACATTATCATGTTTAGGATATTTAGCTCTTGCCATGTTAGATTTATCATAATAAATAATTTATTTTGATGTTAAAGCATATGGTTTTGTATGCCTAGTTTATGTAATCATGTTGGCATGTTTTGTTTACTTTTAAATTGATTTTATTTGAATAAATCATGGATGATTAGCTACTATTCAAATCAAATGCCTTAAGTAATCATAAGCATAAGGACTTAAACATGATGTTCATGATACATTGATCAAGCATGATTCATATATACAAGTTTTCTTGTTATTTTCCATATGTTAACACTGGCCCAAAATTAAGGAAGCCCATAATTAGAGTCAAGGATGGGCTCCTATGAATTATTGACTGGCTTGGCTTGTGTTTGGTAAGGACAGCTAGGATTGGCAGTCTAATTATGATCATTATTATTTCCTAAAAGTAAGGAAAAATAGTCCTGGTAATTCACAGATTCCTAAATAGAATTGGATATCCTAGTTGTACAATATAAATATAATATTTTTATCTCTGGATGGCACTCTTGAAAATTACAAGCATACAAACTACCTGTTTCAACTTTTTTATGTTCTTCTTTTTTGAATTGACAAATGATAATCTAGACACTGATCATTGATTGACGATTCCAACAGCCTATATATCATAATCCTAAAGCACTCAGTTGATGATTTCCATGCCTAAATACTAGGTCTTTAGGTTATTTTTTATACTTCTTCTCCAAAACCCCTAGATTAAATTAATTGATGGCACTCTTTTGCCTATAAATTGATTGGTCTGGAGTCCTATCAATTGTACTGGGTTGTCAGTGTCTTATTGATTTTGATTGAGCCATCTAGACTATAATAGTGAACTCATTAATAAAATAATCAAAAGATTTGCACTTTATTAATTCCTTAATTTTTATGCAAACATCTTTTTGGCATGCCCAGTGGGACCCCTTTGCTTAGAACAATAATTGTGGCTAAAAACAATAAGTATACAGACAAAACTCACGAGATTGGTGACCTAAGTAGGGCATCTGTTATTGTGGCAGGTGATCCTCCCAATGAAGAAATAACCAAATTCAACCCAGTCGAACCTGAGTACATTCAGAACCCATCCTATTAAGGGCGACTACTTTAAATGCAACCAATTAAAAGGTCATTATGGATGGAATGGCCCGAGAGAATAATGACATTTTCTTGGGCATAGTTTTGCAGATTGCCACTATCATGATGCCGATGGTAGACGAGAATCAGAACATTCAAAGGACTATAGATAGATCACTCAATCGATTCACTACAGCCCTGGCGCATTTTACCGAGCTTATGGAAGGTATGAATGAAGTTATGGCTGGTAGACTAAATTATGCAGATCAATTCAGAAGGCATGCTCTGAACCAAAAAGAAGAATTACACTATGATGAAGCTCATATTCTATGCTGAGTCGATAGAGAGAAAGAGCAACTCAAGGATAATTCGGCTGCTGCCCGACAAAACAAAGCTAACAATTATAATAATCCCATATATAATTTTGTGCCAATTGATATTTACAACAGGTTAGATGCTCGAGGATATGAGTAGAGGCTGAATCATCGGCCCGTAGATATGGAACGTGGTTAGAATGCATGGGATCAAGAAGAGAGAGATCCTCTAGTAGTTGATAATGACTTGATCTGAACTTTGAGGAGAATAAGAGTTGAATTTTGAGATCATGCTAGGCTAGTGTACAGGAAGCCTTACCTAAACTAGATTGACCTAATGTATCCTTTTCCTAAGGGATACAAGATTCCAGAGTTCATACTATTATCATGGGAGGACAATTCAAGTATTGTTGGACATGTTTCTCAGTTCACAACACAGTATGGTGAGGCTTCAGCCGAGAATTTCTTAAAGATTTGATCATTTGGTAATTCTTTAACTAGATCGGCTTTTACCTTGTATAACAACCTGGGGCCAAATTTCGTTACAACTTAGGGGCAAATGGAGGAGAAATTTCATACCAAATTTTATGGAACTCCCCCTATAGTCACATTGGCCAACTTGGTAAGGACAATATATATGCCAAGAGAATTGGCCAAGAAGTATGTAGCTCGGTTCAGGAAGGCTAAGGCTTATTGCAATGCTAGTATATCAAAGGCTGAGCTAGTTAATCTAACATTTAGTTGCATGAATATAACCATCTATGAGCACTTTGAAGGCCACCGGTTTAGGGATTTCTATAATCTACTTGACCGAGTCAATATCTATGAAAGACTGCTGAAAGAAAAGGATCAAAGGAAGACTTCATCCAAAGGTACTTATTACCGAGATCCCCATAAAGTCACAGCTATTGAACAAAATGAAGGGTCCTTAGAGTCAGAAGAAGACATCTGCCTTGCCGAATTAAAGACTGGTAGTTAATATGAATGCTCGGCTCTATGTAAGCCTTCTGGCTTTAAGAAAAAATAGAATGACCAGAACTCAAACAGAATAGCTAGGGAGTATTCATTCAATTTGAACAAAGCCGATGAAATATTTGATTGATTGTTGAAAAACAATTAGATAACTTTATCTACTGGCCATATCATCCCTCCGGTATAAGAAAGAGCCAAGAAAAAATATTGCAAGTGGCACAATTCCTACTGCCGCTAAACAATGTGTTCCACAATGTCATTCAGAAGGTGATCCATGAAGAAAAGTTAGCTTTCTCGGGCAAGGCCAAGGCACTGGTAGAAACAAATCCCTTCCCTAAGGTTCCAGTGAAAGATACTGATGTGAACATGTCAGGAATAAAAATCTTAGGGGCAGGATCTATGAGGCTGTCTCTAATTTATCGACAAAAGGAAAAGGTTGAGCTACAGTCTAAAGCTGAAGGAAAGAAGCAAGTGACAATCGAGTCACCAGCTAGCCAATCAACTGAGTCAGCTAAGGGGCAGAATTATAAAATATGAATACATGTATTACATGTTCTACATGTAAATCGAAGTTTTTAGTTGTTCCCAATGTGAGAAATCATAAAACTTCAACAGTCCAATAGTCAAAAGAAATTAAACTACAGAAAAGATGGAATGGAGAGACATAGTTTGGCAAGATTCGATCATTCGGATCAATTACCCCTAAATAGATCGGGCTATGAGGTGAGGCATAAAAACAGACCCTTTGTACCAATTTTAAGACCAGCTCGCCTTATCACTCATACGGACCGACAGAGGGAGCCTAGATCTTTTTGGCCCAGGCCCCAACACACTAAAATATGGGAAGTTCACGAACTTAATTGGCGTAGTGTCTTTGAGAGGCTCAGCTAGAAGCAGGAAGATAGACCAATCCTTACCAAAGCTCAGAAAAGGAAATGGAAAAGGTAGAGATAGGCCAAAAGGGCTTATAGGTTGAGGCAACCTAGATTTCAAAAAGTAACGATGGTTATGAAACACATCAGACAGAACATCATAGGCAAGTAAAATAAAGGCTTAGGATTAGAAACGAAAGGCGTTTGGTCGAAGCCGGTGAATGGTTAAAGGAGGATGAAAAAAGAAGTATTGCTTTGTCTAGAAGAATATTTCAGCCCGATGGGAAACCTAAGCCTTATGACATCGAAGAGTCAGGTTCGGACATGAAAAGAAGGAAACTCTAGGTCCCAAAACTGAAGCAATAGGCTGAGTCATTTAAAAAGGAGAAGGAAAAGTTGAGGTGAATATGGTAAGTTATTTTCCCATAGACTTTTTTTCGAAGACTGAACAACTATCTACTTTGGATGGGGACGTCTTAGAAGCCGAACCATATGATGATGACACAGCGGTTCGAAAATCCATAATCATTAAAGAGCTGCCCCAAAGTTTGACCAACTATATTTGACCTTTATACATTAAAGCTGAAGTTAATGGAATTGTAGTAAATCAAGTTTTAGTTGATAATAGAGTTGGTTTGAATATACTGCCCTTTAAAATGTTAAAAAAGCTCAGCCTAGGCAAAGAAGATTTGAAAAAGGCTAACATGGCTATGACTGATTTCAAAGGTGGGGAGACTCTAGCTGAAGGATTCTTGTTAGTCTAGCTAAAAATCGGCCGAGAGATTCGAACAGAAGGTATGTTTGTGGTGGATGTCAAAAGCAACTACAAAATTCTTCTCTACCGTGACTAGATCCATTCAAATGGGTGCATTCCTTCATCAATGCACTAGATGTTGATCCTGTTCAGGAAAGGGTACCTGGAGATTGTTTATGCCGATCAGAATCCCTTCCAGGAAGAAGTCTATATGATCAATACAGTATTTTACGAGCCTCATACAAGGGTGACTGAGTTTATATCCACAAGTGGGAAATGTTGTAAAAAGACATCTGAGGTAAACTCATAGGATAAATCAAAGATCCTTGCAGAAGAACTACTTCGGTCCACCTTAGCTCAGCTTAAGCCTCAACATCAAAAAAAATATCAATGACATCACAAAGAAAGAAGGAGTGTTGGAGCTAGATTTTTGATCTTATTCAAAAGCAATATATTGCAATGGTCGAGTGCAATTTATGAAGATGAGGAGAAAGATCCTTCGGTCCAATTGAAAATGACCGACTCAATTTAGCTTCCCTAAAATTAGAAGATGAGCCAACCGAGGTGAAAAATCCATTGAAAGAAATTAATGTTGGCACCAAGGAAAAGGTTTGACCTTTGTTTATCTGCACAAAGCTAAATGCAGATTTTGAAGCAAAATTAATTGCTTTATGCATGAGTTCAAAGACTGCTTTGCTTGGGATTATGATGAGCTACCTGGCTTGAGCCGTGAAGTTTTTGAACATTAGCTCCCAATTAAGCTTGTCTATAGACCGTTTAAGCAACTCATAAGTAGAATGTCCAAAGAAGTTGAAGAATTGGTACGAGAGGAAATTAAGAGGCTATTAGATGCAGGGTTCATTTGTAATACCCTAAGAAGCCCCATCTTGTATGCATGAATTGATTCTCAGTTTATGGTTTAAAAGCATTGAAATGATGGGAAATAATTTTAGAAACACTGTTTGAAAGCAAATGTAATATTTTTCCAGAAATCGTCAGTGTCGAAAACACTGTCGGGAAAATAGCAATCCGGTTAATTTAAGAATTTTTGACCCAAACCTGGAGGGATTAAATAAGTTAATTTTATGTGAAATTATGGTGAAAATAAAGAGTTGAAAAATATTTTGGAATACTGAAAATAAGAGTAATGGCAAAATTGTAAATAAAGGCAACTTTGAGGGCAATTTTGGAAATCCACTGTCTAGGATCCAGAAATGACCCAGAACTATTTTTAAAGGATAGAACAACTTAAAATAAGGTATTTCACTCCCCACACTTGAGGTTGAATCTAAATAGAATAGACATAATAAATTACAGAAAGTTTTGGGGTCAAAAATGTAAATAAGGAAAATTTTAGGCCAAAAGTGTAATTAAACAAAGTTGTGGGACCCACCCATTCTAGAACTAAGCAAGGTAGCCGGGAAAGGATGAGTAAAAATGAAAATTATTGATAGAAAATGATTAATAGACTTATTAATTAATTGGAAGGGTGACAAATCAGAAAGTGTTAAATATGAAAGATGATCATTTATGTGTTATATAAATGTATGTAAAATGGTTTTGTAATTGGATGAGTACGGTTTAGTTATAGGCATAGAAACAGGGTATATCTGGATAGAGATTTCAGGGCAGTAATTTAAATTTGGAAATTCACTAATAATTGTACAGTGATCCAAAAAATTCTGAAATTTGGATATGTTATAATTTTATATGTCTACTTTCAATAAAAAAAAGGAATTGCAGTAATTGGTTAAGTATTGATTGAGTTATTAGCAAAAGAACAGAATATGCCAGAATAGGATTGCAGGCAGAATGCAGGGTAGCAGGGCAGGTTATAGGCCTAAGTTTAAATTAACACTATAAATTATGTAGTAATGATTTTAATGTGAATTTTGGCTATGTTAGAAAATTATATGTTAAGTTTAATTAGGAATAAGAATTGAATCAATTGGATAAGTGTAGAGAGAGATATGAGTAATAAAACATAGGCTGCCAGTAAAGTTCTTTATAGGCAAAATCCTAGTAACTTGGAAATTTGAGGAATTTTCTTTAATATAAGTATAAGTAATGTAATTTTATGTTAAATAGTATCTGAATGGAAACTAATTGAATATGTAGAGTCAAGAATGAATGAAAGACAGTGATGAGTACTATAAGTATGTGAGCAATGAACGAAGGAAATGGACTTGGAAACGGAAGGAATAAATAAACATAAAGTGTTCTATGAGGTGAGTAATGTATACATCATTATGCATACCATGTTTTGATTTGTTGACCTAATGAATATGTTTCCTTATTGGTTAAATGCCTCATTACTATTGTTGATCATTCTTGATCATTCTTAAATATTGAATTCATCCATATCCATTGATTGTTATTTATATTGAAATGCTTATTGTTCTTGATTGATTATGTACCCGAATTACTCCTAAAAGTATGCACACCAAATGTTTAACCATGATATTTATTGTTAATTGATACCTTTGCATTAAGAAAAGAAACCAATCCATGACTAATGAAATGTATTGAAAAGTAAGCCATTGTACCGTAATGTTCCTAATGAATACTTGATATTGTTATTGATTTTCATTAGCCTATTTGCATATGGATTTGACAGAGCTGCCTCACCGACGGGGTAGTGGGTACATAATGTCGACAATGTGCACATTGACTATATGTGATACCCTAGATGGGAAGGGTTAACTGTCCTGACCGTAAGACCTGATCAGTCTTATGTTTACTTGATATGAGATCGACTGTGTGATTACACATAGTCTACGTGTTTCATGGCCCTTTATCTGTCTTATCTACATGATACGAGTATTATTTACCTGTTCATTGATTCCAAGCTTATATCTTATTGCTTACCACTGATGGCCATTCTATCATCGATTTAATTATTATCTGTTCCCAACTTCCAAAGATATTTGGTGTGCAATCAATTAACCTTGACATGAAAAATGAATATACTGATATTCATTCATTGTTATTAAATTTCCATTGGTATACTAAGTTATCATATACCCATATCACATGTGTAATGATGTATGCATACTCACTGAGTATTTTTATACTCACCCTATTGTGGTTTATAAATTTTACAGGAATGAGATAGTGAAAGCTGATTCCAAGTCAATTTCTTCTCCGACTTGGAATGTCAAGTATAGCAAGGTAGAATATTATTCGCTAAAGGTTATAAGTGTCCACTCATAGAGCTCCATGGTACTATGTATAATTAGATGATTGAGTATTATAATGATGTATGAACAGTGAAATATTTAAT
>CANXYC010132723.1:0-44233 GCA_948193065.1 Aleurites moluccanus
TAACAACTTTCATATTTTACATTTTACTCAGTTATGTCTTTAAGAGTAAGTAATGGCCAACACTAAATTCTGCAGCAGTTCTAAGCAAAATTTCTGAAATTTTCAAACTTCTCATTTAAACTTTAAAATTCTCCAAACAAATAAAATTAACAAATTACACTTCAAAATAGCAGGATATTACATTTTTAAAGTAAAAAATACTTAGATATGTATATATGTGTTTTTATAAAAAAGATATAATTTATGGATAAAAAATAAATAGTATTAATAGTGATTTATTTAAATAACAATCATCTTTCCATCTAATTATACACATGAATTATGTAAATTATAAAATAAAAAATAATTTTAATAAAAATTAAATAATTAGCAAATAATAAATATACATATTGTAATCAATAATATCTTATAAATATATAATATTAAATTCATGTATTAAATAATTAGAGCATTTATATGCATATAATTTTAAAAAATTAACTAAAACGACATAATTGGAGATTACAAATATTTTTGATAATTAATTAAATAAATTTTAGTGCAGATTAATTTCTAGTTTATATATATTAATCAATTTATAGTGGAAATATTAGGACATTTTCATTCTTATGTTGTATATTACATTACATAATCTAATATTTATATCTATTTTAACACTAATACGACTAATATTTATAATTAAGTATTTTTTAATTTATTAAGCAAAACTTTTATATAAAAACATATTTTTGTTATGAAAAATAAAGAAAACAAAAATAAAAACAAGAATAAGAACAAGAACAAGAATAAGAATAAGAATGTATAATATGAAGTTTTTTATTGTCTTCTTGGTGTATCATACAAAGTAATAGGAACCCCCTATTTATAGGATTTATCTCTATTATAAATTACAAAATATAAGTCCACCATAAATTAAAATATAAATTTACCATAAATTAAACCTTATAAATAACATATAAAGCTAAACATAATACACCAAATAAATACACAAAGTAATGGAGTAGTGGGATAGTTAAAAGGACATCCATATTATATATATTTATAATACTCCCCCTTGGATGTCCATTTTTATAAAGACTGTCTCGTTAAAAACCTTTACCAGGAAAACCCAATGAGACAAAACCTTTTGTAAAACCTAGTATTTGGAATGTTAGAGTAGATATGTGTTTGTTCATATTTGTTTGATGAATGTTAGCATGTGTATGTTTATATATGCATGGTAGATAATCTAGAATGTTATGTTGAGTATAGATTACTCATAGAATGAATATATGTTGAGACATGATGAGTTATGACTGATTTTTAAGGTGTCAAATATATATATATGTATAAGTTAATTGAGTTTGCATAAGTTAGAATGGAGAAATATGAGAGATTCTCATCAACAAGCCTTTCACGGGCGTGAAGTTTCCTCATGAGCGTGAGACATCATTCACCACCATGAGAAAAGCTTCTATGTAAATTAGCCAACTCTTCAGATTTATCTTCACGGGCGTGAAACCTCCCTTCATGGCCGTGAAGAAGTGATTCAAACCAAACATGAACAGTGGCCTTCACGGCCGTGAGACCTATTCACGGGCATAATACGGGCTTATAAATATCTGACCCTTCTTCTTCATTTTCATATTTCATTTATTTCGTTCCATTCTCTTTCTTTCTCCATAAATACACTTCACCCACCCATAAATTCATTAAATTTTCTTCTCAAATACTTATTTCATCTCCATTAACATAAGAAATAAGTATTAAACTACCAAGAAACATCAACATTTCTACTTCTCGAGGATTCTCCAATTCAAGTTATTTATTCCAAACTCAATCTTAAGTCAAGATAAGTTAATACATTGTTAGAATAAATGACTATAAGTTAAGTATAGATGTTTAAGAGTATCATTAGTATTTATTATGTATTATAAGCAAGATATATATGGACTTAGGGTTTTAGGTGAATAGTAGCTATTCATCCCAATCTTTCATATTTCTTTAATAAGTGATTAAATTGATGTTAGAAAATATATTAGGATTTTAAAAGATGATTAGAATCATAAGAATTTATCATGTATGAACATTATTGGGCATAAACCCTAATTGTGAGTATTTGGAGATTTGACATGGGATAGGAGAACTCAAGGAAATAGAGAAGATTATTGAATGTACAAGTAATTGAGGGAAATATAAGGATAAATTGCTTTGAGATAAGTATAAACATTGCATATGTATGTTGTTTCTTTGAAATTGATTGTTCAATCCTTCCTAATGTGTATGTATATGATTCTCATGTTATGAAATATTATATTGTTAACTAATTAAATGAATTTCCCATTATGTTCTCAAATGAATGATGATTTGTTCTATGTAATCACCTTATATGCTGTAAATGACTTGGTCATTCTTCCTTAGACCAAGCTCATATGAAACCTATTTGTTAATTTGAATGAATTCATGTTTATATATTGATGGTCTTATGACCAATATGATTCTTTATGAAATTCAAGCTATATGGCCTATGTTATGTATATGTATAGAACACTCTTCCCAATGAGAGTAATTCATTGGTCCATTATGTACTTTGGGAGCCCAGCTGATAGGATTTTTATCAGTGTTCCATCTAGAAGAGGCCATGAGCTCTAGGCATATGCTCGACCAAGCATATGTGTTACGATAAGGTAGCAAGGCTACTAATGCATTTTGTTATGATAAGATAGCAAGACTACTGATGCATTCTGATGATGATGATGATAGTTCTATCATATGATTTGTTAGTGCAATTCGATTGTGAGCACTTATGTTCTTGTAAGCTTAACCTTATGAAACTTCCATACACATGTTCCTTTGGCTTGACCTTTGCGTTGCATATTTATATCTTACTGAGTTGAAGGTTCACTCCTCTTCTATGGATTTCAAGTGATAATGTAGCTCGAGAGGAGCTAACATAGAAGACATAACTTCTTAATTCATTCCTCTAAGAAGACTCTATGTAATTCTTTTGATGTATATTATTTTGTATTATAGTATTTATATGTATGAGGAGTATACTCTAGAGCTCCGTAGTTAGATATTGAGGATGATATTATTTTGAGGTCTGAATTGATATATTATGGGTTGTCCTTGTTCCTTATTGATGTGGGATGTATCTTTTGATCGATAAGGAACAAGAGAAAATCATATGATGATGTATGGAAATGCATGAATGATGAATATTTGATTCATAGAAATGAGTATGCATGATAATAACTATGTATCATGTGGATATATGTTATGTATAAGATCCAGGATATGAGTGTTCTACAGGTTTATGGTGGCCTGAAGCCTACCCTTGCCCTAGGACCATCGCACTACTAGAGTCGGGGTGTGACACCTTTGGTTAAGGAAAAAAGAGTACAGTGCTAAACTCTCCCTATTTGTAATATCACTGAAATTCTTTAAGGCGTCGCATACCAATATTATGGATTAATTTCTTAAAAGTTGTAGTAGGTAATGCCTTAGTGAATAAATCTACTAGATTATCACTTGAATGAATTTGTTGAGTATTAATTTCACCATTCTTTTGAAGATCATGTGTAAAGAAAAATTTTAGTGAAATATGTTTTATTTTGTCACCTTTAATATATCCTTCCTTTAATTGAGCAATGCACATTGTATTATCTTCATATATTATTGTTGAAATTTATTTATTGGAAGATAGACTACATAATTCATGAATATGTTGGGTTATTGATCTTAGCCAAACACATTATCGGCTTGCTTCATGAACTGCTATTATTTCTGCATGATTTGAAGAAGTAGCAATTGTTGTTTGTTTAGTAGAATGCCAAGATATAGTTGTATTATCACATGTGAATAAATAACTCATTTGGGACCGCGCTTTGTGTGGATCAGATAAGTACCCTGCATTTGCAAAACCAACCAATTGGGGCATAGAATCACTAGTATAAAATAAATTCAAATCAATAGTTCCTTGAAGATATCGTAATATATGCTTAATGCCATTCTAATGTCTTCGGGTTAGTGAAGAACTATATCTTGCTAACAAATTGACAGAAAAAACAATATCAAGTCTCATATTATTAACAAGATACCTTAGTGCGCAAATGACACTAAGATATTGTACTTCAGGACTAAGAATTTCTTCATCATCTTTTTAAGGCAGGAAAGGATCTTTATTCACATCAAGTGATCAAATAATCATTGGACTATTCAGAGAATGTGTTTTTTCCATATAAAAATGTTGAAGTACCTTTTGTGTATATGTTGACTGATGAATAAAAATTCCTTTTGCTAAATGTTCAATTTGTAAACCGAGACAAAATTTTATTTTTCCTAAATCTTTCATTTCAAATTCCTTTTTCAAATAGTCTACTGCTTTTGAAAGTTTTTCAAGAGTTCCAATAATATTTAAATCATCAACATATACAATGATTATGGCAAACTTAGATCCTAACTTCTTTATAAAAACACATGGATAAATAGGATCATTTTTATAATCTTCTTTTAACAAGTATTCACTAAAATGATTATACCACATATGCCCTAATTGATTTAATCCATACAATGATTTTTATAATTTAATTGAATAAATTTATCGTGAACTTGAATTATATTTTTTTGGCATTTTAAATCCTTCAGGGATTTTCATATAAATATCACTATCAAGTGAGCCATACAAATAAGCTGTGACTACATCTATTAGGTGCATATCAAGTCTTTCATGAGCTGCTAGACTAATAAGATATTGAAATGTTATTTCATCCACCACATGAGAGTATGTCTCTTCATAATCTATTCCAGGTCTTTGCAAAAAACCTTGTGCAATAAGTCTTGCTTTGTATCTCACAACTTTATTTTTCTCATTTCTTTTTCGTACAAATACCCATTTGTATCCTACTGGTTTCATACCTTTAGGTGTTTGGACTAATGGTCCAAAAACCTTATGTCTTTCAAGAGAATTTAGTTCTTCCTGTATTGTATTTAATCAATTCTATTTCAATATTCTTGAATAGATCGTGATTCAAAATCATCATTTTCATTCATAATATTTAATGCTACATTATATGCAAAATAATAGTCCATAACCATTTCATGTCGATTCCATCTTTTTCATAACCAACATAATTTATCAATATTTTTTTATTTTTATTAATTTCAAGAACTTTTACTTTTTCAAGAAGTATATTCATGTTAGTATCTACATTTTTAATAAAATTATCTATAAATTTATTCTTTTTCTCTTTCGAGAATTTTTATCCTTAGAACCAATTGGCCTTCCATACTTCAGGCGTACTT
Organism: Aleurites moluccanus; assembly: GCA_948193065.1. Taxonomy (NCBI): domain Eukaryota; kingdom Viridiplantae; phylum Streptophyta; class Magnoliopsida; order Malpighiales; family Euphorbiaceae; genus Aleurites; species Aleurites moluccanus. Next base: position 5,284 of record CANXYC010132723.1, read on the forward strand.
GAGATTCATTAATAGTAATAAATTGTCATTCTGGGATGTCAATACGGATTGAAACATTGACAGTTGGTATATGAGACTTTGTTACTCGTTTTGGATTAGCAAGTGCATCTGTCAATTGATTTGCAAATTTTTGCAGATAAATTATTTTTTGAACTTATTGTTCACATTGTTTTGTTCTAGGGTCTAGATGAGACAATGATGAAGTATTTTATATAATTATATTTTTCAACCTTTTATTGTCTCCTCCTAATGCTAGAAATGTTGCTTCATCAAAATGACAATCTGCGAATCGTGTAATAAATTCATCTTCTATTAATGGCTTAAGATATTTAATTAATGAGGAAAATTCATATCCAACATATATTCCTAATCTCCTTTGAGGACCCATCTTAGTGTGCTGTGGTTGAGCAATTGGGACATAAACCGCGCATCCAAAAATTTTTAGATGAGAAATATTTAGCTCTTGACCAAAAGTCAATTGCAGCAGGAAGAATTTATGATAACTTGTTAGTCTAACTTGTATAAATGATGTTGCATGTAAAATAACATATCCCCATATTAAAATAGGGAGCTTAATTCTCATAAGCATTGGTTTAGCTATTAATTGGAGGCGTTTAATAAGTGATTATGCTATACCATTTTGTGCATGAACATGTACTACAAGATGTTCAACTTTTATCCCAAGTGACATACAGTAATCATTAAAAATTTGGGATGAAAATTCACTAGCATTATCAAGACGAATTGTCTTAATTGGATGATCTGAAAATTGTGCTCGTAATTGAATTATCTGAGCATGTAATCTTGCAAATGCAAAATTGCGTGATGATAATAAGCATACATGTGACCATCTAGTAAAGCATTTATTAAAACCATAAAGTATCTAAATGGTCCACATGGTGGATGAATAGGTCCACATATATAACCTTGAATTCGTTTTAAAAATACAGGTGATTCTATTCCAATTTTAGTGGGTGATAGCTTAATAATTAATTTTCCTTAAGAACAAGCAGTACCGAAAAATTTTTTATCTTGAAGAATCTTATGATTCTTCAATGGATGCCCATGTGAATTTTGAATAACTTTTCTTATCATTATTGAGCCAGGATGACCTAATAGGTCATGCCATACAATAAAAATATTCGGATCTGTAAACTTTTGGTTTACTATAAGATTTATTTCAATTATACCAATTTTTGTATAATATAAACCCGAGAAAAGAGAAAAAAAAATTTCTAATACACATTTTTTATCCGAAATAATGCTTGTAATATGGATGTATTCTTGATTCTTCTTATTTACTATCTCAATATGATATTCAACACTACGAATATATTTACAACTTAACAAATTTTTATGAGACTTTGAAGAAAATAATGCATTATTTATAATAAGTTTTGTTCCTTTTGGTAATGATATATTGGCTCTTCAGGAGCCTTCAATAAATTTTATTTTACCAGATATTGTAGTAACAATTGCCTCACCTATTTTTAAAGATGAAAAATATTTGGTATTTTTCAGAATTGTATGAGTGGTTGCACAATCCACAATACATATATCTTTGTCATTTATCTTGGATTCAATCAAATGTGAAGAAGTATTCATTTGTTTTTTCATTGAAAACAAAATATATTATTAGAAGGAGAAAAATGATTACATATAATGAAAAAAAAAATAAAAACATTATATTAAAGTAAACAAACCTCACACAAAACATAATTAAATAAAATAAAACATGTATTTTAAAAAATATAGAAAAAAAAATCATGATATCTTTGATCAATTCTCCTTGTCAACAGGTTCAAAAAAATTAGCCATATCCAAATGTGTTATATTAACAGTATCATCATCTAAAAAATACAATTGGTCTCTGTCACACTCCAACTCCAATGGTGCGACGGTCCTAGGGCAAGGGTAGGCTTAAGGCCACCATAAACCCGTAGAACTCACAAATCATGAATCTCATTATCATCAAATAAATTGCATTATCATATATATAGTGTTAGACATCTATCATGTTCATACATATAATTAAATATCAATCATATCTTTTCTATTATCATTCATCTCTTTCTCTTGTTCCTTAATTATCAAAAGAGGCACCTCACATCACTGAGGAACAAGAGTACCTAAAAGGTAACAATCATACATCAAAATATACCAGTATCCTCGAATGACTAACTACAGAGCTCTAGAGTATACTCCCATTACACATTGCATCATAATACCATTAATTAAATATACAAAATATCTCAAAAAAATTATTACAATGAAGCTTCTTGAAATAAAAAGTCAATAAGTCTGATCCCCTCTATTAGCTCCCTCACAAGCTTTGCTATCACCTGAAATCCACATAAGAGGAGTGAGCCTTCAACTCAGTAAGAAATGAACATCATACAATAAGAAATTGAATATCGATTCATGGTCATGAACAAATAATTATACATATAGGTATGAAAGAAATCATGAATTTTACTTGAAGGAAACTTGGTTCTAATAACAAACTGGCTCTATAACAAATCATGTCATAAATCAAATCATGGTTCATATTTAGAACATAGAATGCTCACAAAGAATGGCATTATCAAATCTCATCTGGAAGAACCGATCTCATATCATATCATATGTTTCGGTAGCCTTGCTACCTTAACGTGCACACATGCTTGGCTAGGCATGCGACTAGAGCTCATGGCCCCCTCTAGGTGGAACACCAATAAAAATCCTATCGGCTAGGCTCCCAAAGTGCACAATGGACCAATGAATTTACTCTCATTGGGAAGAGCGTTCTATCCATGGGTCATGGGTTTCAATCTCATAGGAAGTATATTGGTCGCAAGACTATCCTCATATAACATCATTCAAATCGGGTTCACAAGCAAGAAACATATGAACTTGATCCAAAAATATTGATCAAGCAATTCACATTGTACAAGTATATATATATATATATATATATATAATAGGATAATCAAATATGAGAATACTTGGGTCATTTTAATTTCAAAGAATAATAATCAAATGGAATGTTCAAACTTACCTCTTACACAATTTCTCTTAAATTTCTTTTTAGAAATCTGCTCACTTAATTCCTCAATCAATTCGAATTTCTCCTCCTAAAAAATTTCCCAAATATATAAAAATTAGAGTTTCTCTAAACCAATAATATTCAACATGATTTCCTAGTAATTCATTATCTTAGAGTCTCTATTCTTAATTCCTAACAATAATTTTTATTTATACTTTAAAGAAAATCTGCATTTAATTTTCGGAGTTACTGTTCATGACAGTTTCACCAAACTGATTTCTCCCATATTAATTACCATTAATAGCTTCATATCATTAGCAATAAATTCTATATACCCAACATTAATTATCCTAACCCATAGACTTAAATAAATCCAAAGAAAATAGCTTAGGAAGAAAATTTACCTTATTTCCTTCAAACTGAAATTCCTGAGATTACTGCTCAAATATGATAATTTCTGCCTTAATATAGACTAATCTAGAAGTCTAATGCATTAATTTGAGTATTAATGTCTTAGAATATAAAATAGAACAAATCTAAGAAAAAGACTGAAGTTACGAAAGAAAGAAAGGAAAAAATTGTGAAAACAATTCTGGACTGTTGGGGGTTAAATAGACCTCTGCCCAGAAACATGATAGCCAGCTCGCCTCGCCAGACCTACCTCGGCAAAGCTACCTCGCCTAACCAGCTCTCCATTCCCACTTCGTATTTTCCATCTCGCACTTTCCAGCTCGTCTAACTTGATCTGGCATTGCCTCCTTGCTATTCCAGCTTGCATATGCTACCTCGCGTATGCTGCCTCGCCAGACTCTCCTCACGAACTCTTCCTCGCATATGTCACCTCAGCAATGCTTCTTCGCCTTTTCGCTTTCTCGCTTCTTTGTGAACTGCCACTTCGCTCAATCCCTCTTTGCATATTGCCTCTTCGCATAATGCCACCTCGCCTTATCATCTTCGCCAAAGCTCTTCGCCTTTGCTCTTCGCCAAATCCCCTTCGCCTTTGCTCTTCGCCAAATCCTCTTCGCCTAAGCTCTTCGCCAAAACTCTTCGCCAACTTCCTCTTCGCGAATTGCCACTTCGGCAAACTCACCTCACCACTTCGCCATTTCGCCACTATGCAAAATGCTTCCTCATTTTTGCTGGCTCACGATAACAAAATTCCTCTAAGTTAAATCCCTACTTGAACATCCCACACTTAGCCAGCTCGTAATTGAGCTACAAACATCCAAACTTACTAATTCTTTTTATCACTTAAAATTAACATGCAGGGGCACAACATATCAAAATTTCAAATCAAACGAACCAACACACAGACCATGGTGACTTCCAAAGTTCACCCAGACTTGCTGCCTTAGAATCTCTCTATACAGGTCTGATAAAACCCACTGTACACTGAGATACACTTATCCAAAAATTCTGAAAATTTACAGTCATCATCCAACATACAAATGAACATTTTTTATATTTATACCTTTAGCTAATTTTGCCTCAGTCATTCCCAGTAATTTCAAACAGACACTGCATCCCTGCAGCAATACTCAACCAGACTAGCCTTGCTCAAATAGACACAACTCATCACACACACAGAATTTTGCCAAACTATTTTACAGAATTATAATCAAGACATAAACTTGCAACTTTCATTTTTATACTTTACCAAATTATGTCTTTAAGAATATGAAATTATCATCACAAAATCCTGCAGCATCAAAAGTCTGAAATTCCTGAAATTCTCAACATTCTCATTTGAAATTTAAAATAACTCTCCAAACTTACAAAATCAATAAAATACTACAAAAATGGCAGATATTACAGTCTTCCCCCATTAGATAAATTCATCCTCGAATTTATAACAAGCTGCCTCAAAATTGAAATAAATGGGGATATCTCTCTTGCATGCTTTGCTCACTCTCCCATGTGCATTCTTCCATAACTTGGTTTCTCCACAAAACCTTAACCATGGGTATCTCCTTGTTCCTTAGCTTCTTAACCATTCTACAATTGCAATTGGGGTCTCTTAATATGACAAATCCGGTTAGATATCCACTTCTGGCACTTGCAATATATGAGAAGGATTGGCTACATACTTCTGAAGCATCGATACATGGAATACCGGATACACCTTATCATGCTAGGAGGCAAAGCTAACTTGTAGGAAACTTCTCCAACCTTGCTCAAAATCTCAAAAGGCCCACTAAACCTTAGAGATAGCTTATCCTTCTTGCCAAACCGTAGAACTCCCTTCATTGGAGATATCTTCAAAAATACAAGATCTCCAATGGAAAACTGAAGATCCTTTCTCTTCAGATCGGCATAACTCTTTTGGCTATTGAAAGCTGTCTTCAATCTTTCTCGAATCAATGGAACCTTCTCAGAAGTATACCTTATCAATTCCGATCCTTCAATATGCTTCTCTCTAACTTCATCCGAACACAAAGGAGATCTACACTTCCTTCCATACAAAACTTCATAAGGACACATCTGAATTATGGAGTGATAGCTGTTATTGTAGGCAAACTCAATCAATGGCAAGTGAGAATCCCAAGCTCCTCCAAAATCTAGAATGCACATCCTTAGCATATCTTCTAGAGTTTGGATGGTCCTCTTTGATTGCCCATCTGTTTGTAGATGGAAAGTCGTGCTGAAATCAAGCTGAGTATCCAAACACTCTTGCAATTTCTGCCAAAATTTTGAGGTAAACTGAATACCTCTATCTGATATGATTGAAACTGGTACTCCATAAAGCTTAACAATCTCATCCACATAAATCTGGTCATAATGAGAAACTCCATAGGTTGTCTTAACTAGTAGGAAATGGGCCGACTTGGTCAATCTATCTACAATGACCCATATCGAGTCATAGCCTCTTGAAGTTCTTGGCAATTCGACCATAAAATCCATGGTCACTCTTTCCCATTTCCATTCCCGCAATGACAACTCTTGGAGTAATCCAGATGGTTTCTGATGCACAAACTTGACTTGCTGACATGTTAAACACTTGGCTATATATTCAGCCACATCTCTCTTCATTCCACTCCACCAATATGATTTCTTGATATCATGATACATCTTTGTTGCACCTGGATGCACATTATACTTGGCATGATGTGCTTCCTTAAGAATCATATCTCTCAACCCATCAACTGCTGGAACACATAGGCTCCTACCTTGCCTTAACAAGCCATCAACCACGTGAAATCCTGGAGCTTTTTCTGATCCCACTTCATTCTTTATCTTTACCAACTGAGGGTCTCTATCTTGAGCTTTTCTAATTTGCTCAATGAGAAGTGGCTTGACCTAGAAATTTGCTAAAAGCACTCCTGACTCTGACAATTCCCAACTGATTCCCATATCATGCAATCCTTGCACTTCCCTCACTAGGGACCTTCTGTTTACTTGAATATGGGACAAGCTCCCCGAGGACTTTCTACTCAATGCATCCGTTACCACATTGGATTTTCCTGGATGATATAAGATTTCATAGTCATAATCCTTAAGCAATTCAACCCATCTTCTTTGCCTAAGATTAAGATCTTTCTGCTAAAATATGTACTTCAAACTCTTATGATCTGTGAAAATCTCACACTTCTTACCAGACAAGTAGTGTCTCCAAATCTTCAATGCAAACACTACTGCAGCCATCTCAAGATCATGAGTTGGATAGTTCATCTCATACTTCCTCAACTGCCTCGAAGCATAAGCTATCACTCTTCTATACTGCATAAGCACACAACCAAGCCCCACTCGCGATGCATCGCAATACACCGCATATCCTCCTTCACCCGACGACAAAGCTAACACAGGTGTCGTGGTGAGACAAATCTTCAACTTTTGGAAGCTCTCTTCACATGCATATGACCATATAAATTTAACTTGCTTCTGGGTAAGCTTGCTCAAAGGAGCTGCAATCTTGGAGAAGTCCTTACAAATCTCCTATAGTAGCCTGCTAAACCCAAGAAACTTCTAACTTCTGAAACATTCGTGGGTCTAGGCCAACTAAGAATTGCATCAATCTTATTAGGATCAACTCTAATCCCTTCCTTGCTCACTATATGCCCCAGAAAGCCCACATTGTCAAGCCAGAATTCACACTTCAAAAGCATAGCAAACAGCTAATGCTCCCTCAAAATCTGCAACACAACTCTAAGGTGCTCTTCATGCTCTTCTTTATTCTTAGAATATACAAGAATGTCATCAATAAACACAATGACAAACTTGTCCAAGAATGGCCTGAATAGCCTATTCATCAAATTCATGAATGCAGTTGATGCATTAGTCAATCCAAATGGCAACACTAAGAACTCATAGTGTCCATATCGGGTTCGGAATGCTATCTTTGATACATCCTCATTCCGAATTCTCAATTGATGGTACCCCGATCTCAAGTTTATCTTGGAGAAATGACTTGTACCTTGCAGCTGATCAAACAAATCATCAATCCTTGGCAAAGGATACTTGTTCTTGATAGTCACCTTGTTAAGCTGCCTGTAGTCTATGCATAACCTCATAGAACCATCTTTCTTCTTCACAAAGAGTACAAGTGCTCTATAGGGTGAACTACTGGGTCTAATAAATCCCTTGTCAAGAAAATCTTGCAACTGAATCTTTAACTCTTTCAACTCCACTGGTGCCATACGGTAGGGAGGAATAGAAATTGGACTTGTGCAAGGTAGGAACTCTATACCGAATTCTATCTCTCTATACGGTGGCAAACCAGACAATTCTTCAGGAAATACATCCAGGAACTCATTGACTATAGGAATCTGCTCCATACTGTTCACTTCCTTATTAGTATCCCGAACATATACCATGTATCCTTGGCAACCCTTCCTCAACAATCTCCATGCCCCAATGGCAGATATCACATTATACGGTGCTTCACTCCTCTCCCCTTGGAATTCAAATTCCTCACCCGAAGATGGCTTAAAGATAAGCTTCTTCCCATTGCAATCAATAATGGCATAATGCTTGGACAACCAATCCATGCCCAAAATTACATCGAACTCCAACACTGGCAACTCAATCAAATCTGCATCCAAGCTCTTATGACTTATGCTAACTACACAAGATGGATTGGAGTTCCGAACCTCAATCTCCTCCTCCAAAGGAATAGACACATTCAACACATTCTCAAGCAAAACACAAGGCACATGCAACTTCTTAGCAAAATAGGATGATACAAATGAATGCGTAGCTCCCAAATCAAACAAAACTCTAGCATTCAAGGCTTGAATCGAAAGAATACCTGTAACCACAGTATTGGATGCTTGAGCTTCATGCTGAGCCAAGGCAAAAACTCTCCTTCTGCCTCTACCCATCGGAGCTGATCCAAAAGCCTGAGACTCATGATGACCTGATCCTCTACCAGCTTCAACATTTCTGCCCAAATTACCTCGACCTCCTCCTGGTTGTTGACCAATGCTCCTCTCTCTGCTCATCTGAACCGTAGCTTGAGAAGCCTGATGTCTAACTTCAAAAGAAGGTCGTGGACAATCCTAAAGAAGATGACCATGCTATCCACATCCATAGCATGCACCTGATGCATAGAAGCAAGGTTCTTTATGAAGCTTACCACAAGAAGGACAAGAAGGATTAGTCCTAGGTGGTGCTGAACTAGCCGCACTATGGCTCACTTGAGGAACAAATCTGGAGGGATTCGGTCTCTGCTAAAATCTCCCTGATGGCCCTCTAAATCCCCCTCTAGCAACTGATTGAGGTACAACATTCATACTTTTCACCCCGTTGTCTTGCATAGAAGAGCTCCCAACCTTAGCCTTCTTCCTCTCTTCTCTCTCGGATCTGGCTTCCATTTCTCTGTTCTCAATCACTCTTGATTTATCCACTAGCTTGGAATAGGAATCAAACTCAAGTGCAGCCAATACTTTAAATAACGGAGCCACCAATCCCCTATGGAACCGCTGAATCTGTGCCACTTCAGAAGGCACAAGAGCTGGAGCAAACTTACTCAGCTGACTGAACTTCTTCGCATACTCAGATATTGTCATACCCGGAGTTTGAACCAACCTCTCAAACTCCATGGCTTTAGCATCCCTTATACTCTCTGGAAGGAATTCATCAAGGACCATTTCTCTGAATCTCTCCCATGACAGCTCTTCATTATCTCGAAGCATACCAGAAATGCTTCTCTTGAACCAGTCCTTCACTTTAGCTTTCATCAAATAACCAGCAAACTCAATTGCCCTCCTATCAGGAATCCTCAAAATCTGGATCTTCTCTTCTATCTCCTCCAAAAAATCTGTAGGATCTACCTCACCTCGATACTCTGAAGGCTTGAGCTTAAGAAACTTCTCAAAAGATACCTCCTCAACTTGATGTACCACTACGGGCGGGGGTGGAGGAACTGGAATCTTTGGAACTGCTTGAATAGGAGGAGCCTGCTGCTGCCTCTGTTGAGTAATAAACTCAACTAATACCTCATAGTTCCTCTATAGCTGGTCTAACTGCTGCGCCATATTAGCCACATCTACTGGTGGCACAGGAGGAACCTCATCTCCTCTATTCCCTCCTACTGAACCCTCTTCAGAAGGAAATTCCCGCCTAAGACGACCTCGACCTCGTCCTCTTCCTTGACGCGGAGGCACCTCGATACTGATATGAAGAACAACACATCAGACTCACTACGCATACTTAATGTAGGTATACATATCAAAGGCAGACACAATTGGACGAGACATGATCCTATGCTCCGTAGTTAACTTAATCAACACTCATACTAGTGCTCATACATCTCTATTTATTTTCTATGTTAAGGATTCTAAAACTAGAGCTCTGATACCACCTCTGTCATACCCCAATTCCAGTGGTGCGATGGTCCTAGGGCAAGGGTAGGCTTAAGGCCACCATAAACCCGTAGAACTCACAAATCATGAATCTCATCATCATCAAATAAATTGCATTATCGTATATATATTGTCATACATCTATCATGTTCATACATATAATTAAATATCAATCATATCTTTTCTATTATCATTCATCTCTTTCTCTTGTTCCTTATTGATCAAAAGAGGCACCTCACATCACTGAGGAACAAGAGTACCCAAAAGGTAACAATCATACATCAAAATATTCCAGTATCCTCGAATGACTAACTACGGAGCTCTAGAGTATACTCCCATTACACATTGCGTTCCTTAATGATCAAAAGAGATACCTCACATCACTAAGGAACAAGAGTACCTAAAAGGTAACAATCATACATCAAAATATACCAGTATTCTCGAATGACTAACTACGGAGCTCTAGAGTATACTCCCATTACACATTGCATCATAGTACCATTAATTAAATATACAAAATATCTTAAAAGAATTATTACAATGAAGCTTCTAGGAATGAAAAATCAAGAAGCCCGATCCCCTCTATTAGCTCCCTCACAAGCTATGCTATCACCTGAAATCCACAGAAAAGGAGTGAGCCTTCAACTCAGTAAGAAATGAACATCATGCAATAAGAAACTGAATATCGATTCATGGTCATGAACAAATAATTATACATATAGGTATGAAAGAAATCATGAATTTTACTTGAAGGAAACTTGGTTCTAATAACGAACTGGCTCTATATCAAATCATGTCATAAATCAAATCATGGTTCATATTCAGAACATAGAATGCCCACAAAGAATGACATTATCAAATCTCATCTGGAAGAACTGATCTCATATCATATCATACGTATCGATAGCCTTGCTACCTTAACGTGCACACATGCTTGGTCATGCATGCGCCTAGAGCTCATGGCCCCCTCTAGGTGGAACACCGATAAAAACCCTATTGGCTGGGCTCCCAAAGTGCACAATGGACCAATGAATTTACTCTCATTGGGAAGAGCGTTCTATCCATGGGTCATGGGTTTCAAAATCATAAAAAGCATATTGGTCACAAGACCATCATCATATAACATTATTCAAACCGGGTTCACAAGCAAGAAACATATAGACTTGATCCAAGAATATTGGACAAGCCATTCACATTGTTCAAGTATATAAATATATATATGTAATAGGATAATCAATATAAGAATACTCTAGTCATTTTAATTCCAAAGAACAATAATCAAATGGGATGTTCATACTTAACTCTTACAAAATTTTCTCTTAAATTTCTTCTTAGCAATTTGCCCACTTAATTCCCTAATCAATTTTGAATTTCTTCTCCTAAGAAATTTTCCAAATATACAAAATTAGGGTTTCTCCAAACCAATAATATTCAACATGATTTCCCATGAATTAATTATCTTAGAGTCTCTATTCTTAATTCCTAACAACAATATCATTTATTTCTTAAAGAAATCTGCATTAAATTTTTCGGAGTTACTGTTTATGACAGTTTCAACCTTCAAATTTCTCCCACATTAATTACTATTAATAGTTTCAGATCACTAGCAATAAATTCTATATACCCAGAATTAATTATCCTAACCCATAGACTTAAATAAATCCAAAGAAAATAGCTTAGGAAGAAAATTTACTTTATTTCCTTCAAACTGAAATTCTTGAGATTACTGCTCAAATCTGATGATTTCTGCCTTAATATTGACGAATCTAGAAGTCTAATACATTAATTTGATTATTAATGTCTTAGAAAATAAAATGAAACAAATCTGAGAAAGGACTGAAATTTAATCGAAGGAAGAAAGAAAATCTTGAAAATCGCTGCTGAGGGTGTTGGGGTTCAATAGACCTCTGCCCAGAAACACGCTAGCCAGCTCGTCTCGCCAGACCTGCCTCAGCAAAGCTACCTTGCATAGACCAGCTAGCCATTCCCACTTCGCATTCCCATCTCGCACTTTCCAGTTCGTCAAACTTGATCCGACATTGCCACCTCGCTATTCCAGCTAGCATATGCCACCTCGCATATGCGGCCTCGCCAGGCTCTCCTCGCGAATTCTTTCTCGCATATGCCACCTCGGCAATGCTTCTTTGCCAAATCCTTTTTGCCAAATCCTCTTCGCCATTCCTCTTCACCAAAGCTCTTTGCCAAAACTCTTCGCCAAAACTCTTCGCCAACTCTCTTCGCCGAAGCTCTTTGCCAAAGCTCTTCGCCAACTCTATTCGCCAAAGCTCTTCGCCAATTGCCACTTCGGCAAACTCACTTCGCTATTATGCCACTTCGCCATTACGCCACTTCGCAAAATGCCTCCTCGCATTTTTGCTAGCTCACCATATCAAAATTCCTCTAAGTTAAAATCCTGCCTGGACATTCCACACTTAGCCAGTTCGCAAATGAGTTACAAATATCCAAACTTACTAATTCTTTTTATCACTTACAATCAACATGCAAAAGTACAACATATCAAAATTTCAAATCAAAATAACCAACACACAGACCGTAGTGACTCTTCAAATGTCACCCAGACTCCTGCCCCAAAATCTAACCGAACAATCCTGATATAAATCACTCGCTACTGAGATATACTTATCCAAAAATTCTAAAATTTTACATTCATCATTTCAACATATAAAGGAACATTTTTCATGTTCATACCTTTAGTTAATTCTGCCTCAGTCATTTCCAGTAACTCCAAATAGGCACTGCATCCCTGCATAAATTCTCAACCAGACCAGTCTTGTTCAAATAGACACAACTTATCACACACATAGAATTTTGCCAAACCATTTTAAAGAATTATAATTAAGACATAAACTCACAACTTTCATGTTTTATACTTTATCAAATTATGTCCTTAAGAACATGAAATTACTATCACATAATCCTGCAGTATCAAAAATTAAAAATTCATGAAATTCTCAACATTCACATTTAAAATTTAGTTAATTCTTCAAACATACAAAATCAATAAAAATACTACAAAAGTGACAAATATTACATAATTGCCTCACCCATTTCAAAAAATAAAATATTTGACAATTTTAAGAATTGTACGAGCTATCATACTATTCACAATATATATATATATCGAAATCAATTCTCCCTTTCAATATTTTTAAAAAATTATTTATCACATCAACGTAAACAATATCTATATGATCATAATTAAGGTCATCATTGTTAGAGATAAAATTTATCTTCACATTTTTTCTCTTTTTTTGCGATACTTGATAAATATCAATAAAATATTTTATTATACGATAAATATGTAACCAATTTTTCTTCATACTATATCGATAATATTTACTTTAAAATTTTTTTCCACATTTTCTATTCTTATTTCTGTATAATTTTATCACACTTCTAGTGGTGATAAGTATTCTTATGATATTACTTTATTCATATGAAAATAATAATTATTATATATTTACCTTTAAATTTTACCACAACCACTTTAGGAAATGAGATAAAATTAATAGGATGTGCTTCATAAATTTTTCTCCAAAGTGAAAAAATATCTAAATTAAAATATTATCAAGAGAAAAAAAATTTCAAACCTCAAATACTTGAATAAGAATATTATCAAGAAAAATCTTTAAACTTTTTGAATAAAAAAGCTATCAAATGTGTCATGAAAAACAAAATTAGGTAGTATAAGAATAAAAGAATTTCGATATACCCATTAACAAAAAAAAACTCTAAAACATATAAGTATAATCTTATTATCAATTAAAAGTAAAGAGATATGAATTATAAATATAAAGGCAATGACAATATAATAATTTTCTATAAGAATAATAAACTAATATATTTTAGTAAATTTTTATAAATATAAATAATTCATTAAGATAGTGAAATAAATAAGATGCATGAAATTAACATTTTAAGAGTAGATAAACTTACTTGGATTTGATTGCTTAAAAATAGAGAATCGTACTAATAACGTATCATAAAAAATAAACAAAATAAAAATAAGAACAAGAATAAGAGCAAGAACAAAAAAAAAAAGAAATAAGAATTAAAAAAAAAAAAAGAATTTTCTATTATCTTCTTAATATATATTACAAAATATTATGAATTCATATTTATAAAGTTTATCTCCATTATAAGTTACAATCTATAAACCCATCATAAATTACAATATAAATAGTATAATAAAATTAAATTTAAATATAAAAATTTATGAGTAGTGAGATAGATGAATAAATATCCATATTTATCTATATATTTATAACATATCTTTATTTATAGGAATTTTTCCTTATTACTTTTGCAAGAGATTTTATTATTTGAGAGATCAGTTATGGAGTTCTCTGACTAATGTTAATTAATTTCATAAGTTACCTTTTCTCAAATTTAATATATTAAATGAATTACAGTTCACATTATATTGCTACATTAATTTTGAGGGAATTTTTATCATTGAAAAACTAAAAATTACATGGTGAAAATAATATTATTATTTTAGAGTTGAGTAAAATGATTTCTGTAAGGCTATAAAATGATTTTAGCCACTGGACTTCAATTCATGAAATACATAATTGAGCTTCTTTGTTAACTAAAACAAATCAATATTATATCAAACATAAACTAAAGCTTAATTACTTTTCACAAACAATTTTGATGCTGGACTTCATCAACTCAAAAGCTCGTAAGCAACTTAGATAAAAATAATTAATATAATAATATTTTTAAAATTATTATTTTCCTTAGTATTTTATAAATTTTATTATGAAATAAAATTTAATTAAACATAAATAGAATTTTAACATATAAAATAGATATTGATATGTATTATTGAAAGAAAATATTAAAACTAATAATTTTAATTAGTTAATTAGACTCGTGAATAAATTCAAACTCACTCAAGAAATTAACAAATTAATTTTGAATGATTTTTTGAGCTCAATACAAAATTAAATTGAGTTTGATTTAAGATCGAATTACATTTAACTGAATCAATTTCAATCATTTTGATGTTGAGATAGATTTAAACAAAGAACCCTAATTTTCTAAATATTAGAGATGTTTATTCAATTAAATGTGGTGTATAATTGGCTCTTAAAAAAGATTTCCTTGCCAAATGGTATGATATTGAGTAGAGTGGAAAAAGAAAGAGTAATGCTACCAAAAATTTTCATTCTTGCCTGGATTATATACAATGACAACAAGGACATGATCTTATTGAAAGCAAAGTTAACATTTAAATACAAAAACAAAGAATGTTCAATCTTCCTTCTTTCAAACGTAAGGTAAGTAAATCCTATGTATATTATCTTAGATTTATACTATGATAACTACATCAATACCATGAATTAACTAAATAATGTATATTAATTAATTAAAGTACAAAAAATTATCTTAAGCATAATTGGACTCCAGCTATTGGGCCCTTTATGGGACCATCTCTCCCTAAATAAGCCACATGCCCCAACCCCATTTTGCCGGCCCCCGATATCCCTCCCTTTTTCTCCCCCCTCCCATTCCCTTCAAAACCTCACTCTCTCTCTCCACTCTCTCATTCCCAAACTCATTCCTTTCTTTCCTTTTCGGTAGTTTCCATCACCCTCCTCCGCCACCCTCCACCACCATCATGGAACCATGCGTAGAAGATATCACAGATGATATTGACAATCTAAGCATCACCTCCACCGCTACTAATGCCACCACTGCCACCACAACCACCACCACTACTGCTCAAGAAACTAAACATAGTACAAGTTCCGGGTCTGAAACCACTTGGCCTAACTCTAACTTCTCGACAACTTCCTCCAAGACCTACCACGCACCACCATGCGATTCATGTTGGCATGCAATGCTACGTACAAACTCCGAAAACTCAACCCTAACTCTAGCTGATCTCCGGTTCGTTCATCGGCTAGGAAGCGGTGACATAGGGAGTGTTTATCTTGTTGAGCTTAAGGGTGGAAATGGGTGCCTTTTTGCAGCTAAAGTAATGGACAAGAAAGAAATGGCTACTAGGAATAAAGATAGTAGGGCAAGGATAGAAAGAGAAATATTGGAAATGTTGGATCATCCTTTTTTGCCTACCTTATATGCCACGTTAGAGTCTCCTAGATGGTCTTGTTTGTTGACCGACTTTTGTTCCGGCGGTGACCTCCACGTTCTCCGGCAACGCCAATCCGACAAACGTTTCGATGAAGCCGCAGTCCGGTATATTATACATACATCTCATTCATACATATAACAATATATAATATGTGCATTTTCGTAAAATGTGAGAACATGTCATTGGACTAATTGTTTATTCTTCGATAATTATTTATATAAAAAAATTTCAAATCTTATTAATTTATTTTATAATTAAACATTATAATTTTTTTAAAATAATATTACCCATGATTAATGCTCAATTTTCAAATTGTAATGATTTAATCTATTAATGGTTATTTTTATTTAAAATAATTTTTTTATTTAACCAATCTCAAACTTGAATAAGATAGATAATAATCATGATTATGAATTCAATTGACATAATTATATATGTAAAACTATTTTCAATAATAATATGGTAGAAAATCAAAGTTGAAGTTTCAAATTCTATCAGTTTATTCTGTTAATTTTCTATATATAATTTTTTTTTTGGAAATTTTAAGTAGGAAAATTATTAATTATAAATGTGAATTAAGGGGGTGTGTGTGTGCATGATGAGAAATGATGTGTAATGATAAGTGGGGTTTTGTTTACCATTTGTTTAGGGCTGTTCATTACATGTAGGGTCCGTAGAATTTATTCTTGAATTCTCAATGTCCAAAGGTGTCATTGATTATATTTTTATGTGGTCCATGGAAGCTTTTGGTGTGTCTCTCGTGCACTAGATCATAATATTATATATATAAAAAAGAGAAAGAAAAAAAAGAATGAAAAATTAATATTACCCTTAATTTATGGCATGTTTTAGTTATATATTATGATATTTATTAGAATTAGTAGATTTGATTTCATACTACATTATTAATTTATTTCCATTGATTGATGAATTAGTGCTTAAACCAAGTCTTAATTAATTAAAATTATTTAATAGGAAGTCTCAAGAATCAAAGTGGTTCTTTCTCTTTTTAGGCACAAATTTATTGCTTTTCTTTTTCTTTTGTGTCTATTATAGTATCTTATTCAAAATTTCTAATTTGTCATTATTGTGGTAGGAACCTTCTTATTTCCAAATCTGGCCCTACTGGAAAATCCCAAATCCAACATTTTCCCATGCCCAAAAAGAAGAGAAAAAAATCCTAGTATTTGAGAGCATTAATTTAAAAAAAAATATATCAGTATTTAATTGTTTAGTATATTTTTTTTAGTTTTCTTCATTTTCTATTTTTTAAAAAAAATTATTGAATACAGTCAGTGTATATAAAAATAATGCATTCTTTTTCATAATTATATGAATTCATCTCTTGCAAATTGAAGTGATAACCACCTGATCCTGAATATAAGATGCACTATCTTTATGTATATAAACACACTAATTAATTTTTTCTATTTTTTATTTATGTGACTGTTTTTCTTTCTAAAAAAAATAACTCGCTTTGATTCAAATTCGAATCATAGCTCGAAAGGTGATAATAATTTTTTTTTTTTTTAATTTCATTTAACTTAAAATAATAAAAATAGTAAATATATAATTGATTTGTAATATATAATACTTTATAAAGGCAATTCGAGAAATATTTTCAGAAGTTTATTGAAATTATTAAAGTGAGAACTACTTGTATGATTCTATTTGACAGCATGCAACATTTGTTTCTACCTCGTGTAAATAAAATAAAAAATATTATCTAATTTTTATTTAATTCATAATAAATTTTTGGAGCCTAAATTAAACAAACCATTATAGGAATATTAAACATTTATTCATGAGTTGCTTACAGGTTTTATGCATCAGAAGTTGTGGCTGCATTGGAATATCTACACATGATGGGTATTGTATATCGAGATCTTAAGCCAGAAAATGTTCTCGTAAGATCGGACGGTCACATCATGCTTACAGATTTTGATCTCTCCTTAAAAGATGATAACACTACATCAACGGCTCAAATTATTTCTGATCAAAACCCAACACCCACGAACTCAATATATGACTACCCACCTGATTCATCCCAATCTGCCGCATCATCATGCGCTCTACCCAATTGCATTGTGCCAGCTGTCTCGTGCTTCCACCCTAGACGCAGACGTAAAAGGAAATCCAATCAGCGTGGGACCCTAGAGATTGTGGCTGAGCCAATAGATGTTCGATCAATGTCATTTGTTGGAACCCACGAATACTTGGCGCCTGAGATTGTATCCGGTGAGGGCCATGGCAATGCAGTGGATTGGTGGACCTTAGGCATATTCATATTTGAATTGTTCTATGGTGTGACTCCATTTAAAGGGATTGATAATGAGTTAACCCTAGTTAACATTGTGGCTCGAGCCCTTGAATTTCCTAAGGAGCCATCGGTCCCAGCTTCGGCTAAGGATTTGATTACACAACTTCTAATTAAGGATCCTGTAAGACGATTAGGCTCCATCATGGGAGCCACTGCGATTAAACACCATCCATTTTTCAATGGAATTAATTGGGCATTATTAAGATGTAGAACACCTCCTTATATTCCTCGAGTAGTAACTCGTCGAAGTTTTATTACTGAAAATTCAAGTAAGAATTCCATAGAATATTACTAGCAAGAAAAAAATTTCAGGCCGAGAGAGATCGAATTCGAAGTGTCAGTCAGAGCTAAATTTATCAAATTCTTTTAGTCATTCTTATTATTTTAAGAAAAAAATTTGAAGGGGTTGAGTTAAAAGAAAAAAAAAAAAAGAATTAGATCTCACATAAACATAATTAATTCTTGTTCAAAAGATACCTTCAGAAGAAAAATATGCATTGGATGCTATATTAATTTCTCCTTTTGTTTTTACTATACATTTAACTCAAATTATTATGTAATTTTTTTTAACAAAATATTTGATAAGTGGGCCTGTCATGATTTCTTGTGAATTTTATATGAAAATATATATTATATATATTTATTTATTAATTAGATTAGATTTACTATTCCTTTTTCATCTTTTGTGTAGAAGGGGTTGGTTGATGAGTCAGTGCTATCAATAACCATGGATATATAATTATATATAATAGATGCATGTGAGTGGGGTAGTGGCTTGGCAAAGACTGTTGATGGCATGTTCTGAATCTTATTATGGGCTAAAATTCAGTTTTGCATTTGATGATGAAAAATATAAATCATATACCATATGAATTGTTTTCCTTATTTGATTAGGAAGGTGAAAGAGAACAACTATTTTTTAGGCAATTGATATTATTATTGTGAAATATTAATATTTTTTTCTTAAAAATAAAAAAAATAAAGAGATAGATTTGAATTAAAGTCTTTCCTGAGGTGTTTCTGCTATTAATTAAACTAAATTCGAATTTTATTTCATAATAAAAAAAACTTTTAATGAGAAGTGTTTAATTTTCTATATATATATATTATTATATTTTTATACACTTTTATGGTGTCATTTTCAAAACTTTTTGTCATTATTTTGTCATACTACACTTTTATTCACCATTATGAGTTACATTGGATCATGCTAATATGCAAAATTCACTTTTCTTTTTAATAATCAGGGTGAAATTTTGTATTATGCGAAATACTTAGTTCAAAAACATCTTATTTTGCTCGTAACCTATTAAGTCATATTTATTTTGATAAAAAAATCATTTCCTTAAAACTCACAAATTATTTTCGTAATTTAAAAAAAAAAAAAAAATCATTAAAATTCAAACTCAAAAAAGTTAAATCCATATTTTAGATAATTTCCAAAAGATATGAAAATTCCTAAAAATATTTTAGAATTTTAGGGTTTTATAAGGAATCCTTGTCTTCAAGAATGTGAACCACACACTTACACACAAGGGTTTGAATCTTGAAATAGTCTTTGAACTGGAATATTGAGATTATTGAATTATTTCTCTATTCATATTAAATTTGATAGGTGGCATCTTTTTTCTTCTAGTTTGAGTTTTTCTTTGATATCAACACTAGACCATTTCTTTACTCATGATTGAATATCAATAATCAAAACCAATATAAGCAAAAATTAAACTATATCTCTTTCTAGAGGCAAAATACCTAATAAGAAGTCCATATTTTGCTATCCAACCTTGATACAACTACCAAATATTATGAGGAAAAACATAGCAAAGATATTTGTAGTGATATATAGACTATTGTAGTATGTACCGAGGTACCTTTCTCTATTCCCACATATAATAATGCAAAAAAGTTTAACAATAGTACTTCCTAGAATTGCATCACAAGGATCAACCATAATATCAAGTATTTATATTCAACTTGTTATCTTTATAAAGTTAAAAGGTTGCAAAGGCATTGTTGATACCGGCCCAAATGCATGAAGCTCGGAGATAAAGCCAGAAAGTGTTGAAGCCCAGTAACGGAGGTGAAGCCTGGAAGTGTTGAAGCCCAACAAAAGGAAGGTCCAAATCAAAGAATTTGGCCATGAGTGATAGGACAATTGAATTGATATATTGCATTACTTGGGCCTAGAGGAGATAAAGCCCAATGAGGTTAGATTAAAGTAATAATGGATCTGTCACAATTGAGAAAGAAAGTCTAGTCAGTTACTGCTTCCTAAATAGAGAAGGACATCCTAATTGAATTTTATAAATAGAATATTTTGAAATTCAATTGCACTATTTCGAATTTCTCAATACACAAACTATTTTTTTACTTTTAACATATTTTTTGAGTTGATGGTTGATTGTGTAGTTTAAATATCATAATCCTAAAACATCCAATTAACAATGATTTTATCTCCAGACTAAAGTTTTAGATTAATTTTTATATTTTTTATTCAAACGTCTGGATTAAATTAATTGACGGTAATTTACTTATATATTAATTAATTTGGAGTCATGTTGTTTGTAAATTTTATCAGTATGATTTTAATAAAGATTGTATCATCTAAACTTTAACAATGAATTTATTAATAAAATAATAAAAAATGTGCACTTTTGTTGATTGATTTTTATGCAAACAGAAAGCATAGAGAGGACAGAGAAGATGTCAATTTATCATTCATTCACTAATATAGATTACAAGGCTGAAACTATACATATATATAGTTCTTTACAAATGGCCCTATTCTAATCTTAATTCTCCACACAACAGAATCAAATCGCCTTACTTTGCTACCTTCCACTTTCTAGCTTACTCGAAGAAAGAAAGTATGACCACACATTAAAACTCCATACTACACAACTCAAAATAATATAAATTTGAATAGTACTTGATAATACCCCAAATTATTTTGTAAGGAATCATTTAAAATTTTTAAATAAATTAAAATTCACTTTTAAGTCAAAATATAGATAAATTACAACGCCAAATCGAATAGAAAATAAATCTAACAAATTCTAACTTTCAATAGGATTCGAATATAAGATCTTACTGTTTTAAGACCTCAAATCTAGCCATCTCAAATAGAGTATCAATGGCTTTCTTTTTTTAATTCCAATAGTTATAAGATACACACAAAATCTAATATTACTTATGTTCAACGAAAACATCATAAATGAAGTAAAATACAAAAACACATGCAGAAATTAAAAAAAATAAAATAAAACAATAAGGAGTTCTGAAATTTTTAGAATACGAGTCTAAATTTCAAACCCATTCAAAGAAAAGTCAGAAAATTAAATTGTTGGTATAATTAATAAAATAAATATTGTAATTTCCATATTATTGATGAGAGTTAATTTCCTAAAACCAAAATATAGTTTTTTTTTCCCTAATCCAACATGGATGGTTTTTTCGGTTTTTTTACTTTGGAAATATTACATAAATATATTTTTTTTTATTTTTTTTCAATTTTACTTTTTTTTTTAATTATTATTTATTGTTATATATTTTATATATGTATAGTATATTTTTGATATATATTTAATATATATTTGGTATATATCATATTTTTGAAAAAATATTTTTAGATATATAATATTTTTGAAAAATTTGTTTTCTAACTGTAGAAATGATTTTTTTTTTTCGATATTTTAAAAAAAAAAATCTCTTTTACTTTTATAAGACTTGTTGACCAAAACTAATTTACTAAAAAATAATATATAATTTGATATAATCCAATGTGTAAGGGGCCAACATTATCAAGGCCCCATCTCTTGGAGCCCCCTACTCTTCTTACCTTTGCTTGATTTCCTTTACTCTCTGCAACATTATTGAATTCACTAACCTGATCACATGCCATGTCTTTTCCACCATGCATCTTCTCTCTTGTCAACCACATAATCAATAGATTAGCCTATTAAGATTTCTTCAATCTATAGATTAGCCTATTGAAACTTCTTCAATAATGAGTAGTTGCTTCAGTTTGATGCATCACCATGCCTAATGGGCATCACCAATTCTCTCTATATATTTTTTGTGTATGCCAAAAATTTCTTAAAAGGGAATGTCAATTAAAATCCAATATCCAGCATTATTAGCAGAGAAGACTGTGGCAGGAATCTTGTTTCAGCAAGGATCCACTCTATAACTCTTTCCATAGCATATTTTGTACGAATTTAATTCTTTTAATCTAAAAAAGAAATAATTTTAAATTAAATATAAATCAATTTATTTTATAAAAATTTAATTTGATTGAGATTTAATTTATTATCAAATTATACATAAATATATATTATAATTTCTTAAAATTTCAATGTTGTTAGTTATTATTAAATAAATATAAATAATTAAAAAAATAAATTAAATTAAATTTATTATTTATGTACACAATGTTTAAAATAATTTTTGCATAAAAATTCAATTCAATAATACAGATAAAATAGAATAAAATTGAATTATTTCAAATAAATTCTCTAAAATGAGATAAATTTATAAATAAGAGGTACATCTTCCATTCCATGGAGATCCTTGTCTCTATCCATATAAATATATATGGTTTATATAATTATATTTATATAATTTATTTATTCTACACTAAAATTTAGTCTAGTAGTAAGTGTATATATATATATGAACAATAGACATATGTTTCATTCCTCCTCTCCCAATACTAAAAAAATTGAAAGAAAAAATTTTATGGAAAAATGAGGGGAAAAAATAAAACTAAGCAAAAAATGAAGATTCCCATGTGAAGACGGATACAGAGTTTTCTCTCCTTTGGCGCCAGATCTTGTTCTCATTGTTATATTTAACTAGGTGATAGATATTCAACCACTATGGTGAAATGCCATGGAAAAGTATCTTCAAGGCCTGAATACAAAGTGGGAGATTTAATGTTTATATGGTGTACTTCAGCATAGATGACATTACAGAATCTATACATTCGATCATGTTTGCTCTTTGTATGTATATATATAGAGAGAGAGAGAGAGAGAGAGGAAAAGGGGTTAGGAATCAAATCCTTGATTTCCTGCACCACAAGATAATCCATTTATCCGTACTTTGCTCATCACACATTAAGTATAGGCAAAGAAAGGTGATACAAAATGCACTATAGATAATATTACTTCTTAACAAAGTGAATACTTGATAAACTTTTCAAGCAAGAGTAATATCATGTGTAAGAACATCTTCATAAAACAATTTTCACCATGTGGAGTTCAAGTGTTATATTTTTCATTACTTATAATTATGACATTTGTCTTAATTCCATCCACCCATGTGTGAGAGGACCACTGGAGTGGAAAAGGAAGTAAATTCAATCAAATCTATTAAGAGCAACCAGGAATTCGTGGGAGTGAGCACTGCTAAGTGCTGACACCACGACTCCCAGTGAAAATGCTAAGAGCACTTTCTTCCACTTCTATTCATCAACTTTCCAACAAAATGTAGTTGGCTGTCAGTTGTACAAACCATTAATTGTGCAATCAATGCTAAATCTAACCTGAGCAAAAGAATGAAGAAAAAAGGAAGCCACATTACTGCAAAAAAAGCAAAATCAAGATATAGAACTTACTATTTGTTTTCTTCTGAACATTGGCTAATGGTCCATTCTAAGTCTCACTTTCTTAAGGTTCTCTAATTTCATATCATTTTTGGGTTGCTTGGGCACGAAACTAATGCAAAATGAAATGGCTTTTTGGGTAGTCCAGAAAGCAGCAGAGTTTTGGAAGCAACAGCTGCTGTGAAGCTGCAGAAAGTTTACAGGAGTTATCGCACCAGACGCAGGCTAGCAGATTCTGCTGTTGTTGCTGAAGAGCTTTGGTACAAACCATTCATAATTAAATATTATCAGTACAATATTCTACTTTTTCATCTACTCTTTATCCAAGGAATAAAATTATTATGTCAATGTGTGAAGGTGGCAGGCTATAGATTATGTGAGGCTAAATCATAGTACAGTTTCATTCTTCAATTTTGATAAACCTGAAACAGCAGCATCGCGGTGGAGTAGGATCAGCTTGAATGCTTCAAACGCATGTCTCTTGCTTTCTTGCTCCTTACAGGAAACTAAAACTTTTTACTACTGACAAAAAGCAAAATGGTGTCATGTAATTTGACTCTTTTGACAGGTTGGGAAAGGTCTAAGTAAAGATGCCTAGGCACAGAAATTGGCTTTCCAACATTGGATTGAAGCTGTAAGACTATCATCTCTATGTGTTTGTTTATGCCTAACCCTCTCTTTAACTTTGCATATTTTTTTTATTTTAGATTGATCCAAGACATCGCTATGGTCATAATTTGCATTTGTACTATGAAGAGTGGTGTAAAGCAGATGCAGAGCAACCATTTTTCTCACTGGTATGCCTACTCCTCTTGAAATTACTTGATTATCTTTTGATTTTTCTCTTAGATAACACACATAATGAGATCTTAAATGTGTGCCAAACCCTTGATTTTAATTGTCTCGATCTATGTTCATTCAAGAAAAGAAAGAGAAAAATAAAATGTAAAGACAACAGAAAAGAAAATGAAATCTGCCTAGCTAATTCATAATGGAAGAAATTCCCACGAGAGAAGTTTCAAAATAGAATATACATTTCTAATGTCTTTGCATTTGTCATCAATGCATTATACACGAAAATCACTATCCAAACAAAGATTGACATAATAAAAATGAAAGCTTACGGTGAGTACTAGAACATGCCATCTACAGCCATGCTTTTTTTTTTATCCACCAACCGGACAAATGCTGCTTGCACAATGTTGTAATGGCCCCCATGGTGCACCATTTCTATAAATGTTACTTAGAATAAGACTTCATTAGGTAATTGTGGTCAACATGAAGTGATCTCCACTTTCTGATGTCTGGGGTCTTGCATTATGTGACAAAATTTTAACCTTGTGTGATATTAAGCAAACAGGAAAATAGTGCTTGGCCAAAAACCACAAAGAAAATTATCATGGCACATTTTGGAATTTAATTTCATAAATTAAAGTCAGCAAAATTTGGAAAAGATATGCAGAGCTCAGAAGCTTAAGTAGATTACACAAATTTGCATTATTCATAACACAGCCACTTAAGTACTGCAAATGGAAATTTACTCTGTTCCTTGCTCTAATCCAATCTTATTCATATGTCATAAAATCAAAGCCGTCATCTATAGCAAAAAAATTTCATTAAATGCATGATTTGCAGGAATTTTTCTAAAAGTTGATAGATATATCTATTATATGAACGTAAAATGCACAAATTAAAATGTTCTCATAATATGCATTCGTCATTTATCAGTCCAGTTCAAAGCAAAAACAAAGTAAAATAATAATAAAAAAGAAAAAGCCAATAAAACATATCATGTTCATGTCACCACAAATAAGTCTTTGATTTTGTATAGCTACAAAAAGATATAAAAAATTAGTAATTTTAGGTTTGCAAAGAAAACACAAAAAACTTGAATTTAATATTGTGGATAGAATTTACCTCTCAGAAAGCATAATTATGGGGAAGAAGCACAAAAATTAGTTAAAAATAATTTCAGAATTTTAGGGGTTTATGGTCCAACAGCCTTTAATGGTCATTCCTCGTTATTGTTACATGCTAGCCACAGCACAATTACCTGTACTTTTCTTATAGCATAATTACCTGTACTTTTCTTTGTCCCATTAGATAACAGATAACAGTCAACAAAATCCATTAGCAACGGAAGGCGCACAGTTGTTATTTAAACCAAATATTATGCTTAATAGACCTTGACAAGGATTCAAGGAATCTCATACATAAAATAGGAACTGCAATCTCTGCAGTATCCATTTACAGTCAGGACTCACGACAAAGACACATCCTGTGGCAGATGATGATGCTACAATTCTCATAAAATTAATGATAACATCTCTTGAATTCCCTATCCAAGGCAGCCAACCTATCAGGATAAAGGAGCAATGCCTTCATCGTTGCCCAAATAGAGAACTGACTTATCATACATGATAAAATTATTATATGCAATTTGGTGCCATCCAATAAACATGTACCGCAAATATCTCCACGAATAGAAGTGGCCCATCACGTCATTAGGAAAGAACGGTTCAGTGGAAGTTCACATTTGTCTAGCATTTGTAAATCATAAATGAATACCAGAAAACAGTATCACTTTCAGAATGATTATTGTACAATAGTAAATTTCTTACTTCATGCATGCTTCAGATGCCTCAAAAGTAATGAATAGTCATCACTCTCTAGGTACACATAAGAAAATCTAGGATTCATCGGGCACTGTGAAGCTATTCCTTCTCCCTCCACAAAGCTCCTTAACTATTCAATAGTCAATTACAAAATACAAATATTAAGAAATTAATAATAGGAATATATTTACAAGATATGGAAGTCCCAGTATACTGTTTCACAAACCATGCAAAAGGCTTTGAGGGTTAGTATACTCTAATTTCTTGCAGCTTCAGATTCTGTGCTAGTAGCATGCAAGGGAAAGCAAAATGAATAATTCCTAAAAGGTTTTATCTTTTTATCTGGTTTAGGCTGGATATTGGAGAGGTAAAGAGATAGATCTCAAAGATTGTCCAAGATCAAGGCTTTTCCAAGAATGCCTTAAATATCTAGGACCGGTACGTTACTAAGGACTATAAAAATGATAATCCAGGAGCACAATACAGTTCAATCATTGCTACACTAGCATGCATGTCCCAAGAAATAAAATTTGTCAAGTGCAATCTAACAGCACTTCAGAAAAAAACTCTATATATTTTAGTGATTAAAAATGATTTTGTTACAGCACATGCATCAACTCATAAAAAAATTAATACGATCAACTTATGGGCATTATCAAATTTCATGATATAAATTTCGATCCACCATTATAATTATGCATCAATTTACTTTAGTGATTCATTCCATGAGGCAGATTATTTCTTCAGAGCACAGCACTGAAACATAGAAGAATTATCTTGATTCCTATAGACTTAAGATTGTCCAATGCTAGCTGAAATAAAGTTTCTTAATTTCTCTCCCATATTTTCCATGACTTCTCTGAAATAAGCAAGAAAGGGAACAATATGAATACATCATTGTTAAAGGGAAGATAGTGCACAAACAAACTGGTAATCTCCTAGATACAAACCAAGGAATGCAAGGCTCAAAATGGATATTTGTGATGAGCACCTCCAAAAAACTATATGCTGCTGAGGTAAGAATTTTTGTGGCTGCTAAATTCTCTCATTCCTATACATTTTGTATTAGACAAGACTAATGCTTTCTCTTGTTGATCCAGAAAAGGAAGGGACTATTTCATCATTCAAGCTTCCTTGCAGGAGGGGCAACTTTGGCTGCTGGAAGACTTATTGCAGATGATGGAAAGCTCAGGGTATTGTTCATCTAATAAAATTCATCTTATAATGTGTGTGATAACAGTAAAGACATGTAGTACTGGTGACCACTTAGAGCTTAGAATATAGAAAAAAAAAAAAAGATCCCTCATGAGAGAAAGATCCATCTTGTTTCTGTATTAACTACAGAGTTGAAAGGGAAGAAAATTCGTACTTGTAAAATTGCAACACCACTATCCTCCAGCAAAATGTATTATTCTCAAAATAAAGCTACAGGCAATTCTATTCAATGGATAGATGAAGATAGTTTACATGCCTCTAAAAATCTAAATTTACTCAACCGAAAATTGAAGCTTAGGTTAGTCAATTTTACAAGGACTCGTGTTATATGAAACTGATAGATTTCTAAGTCACTAGATGATCAATGTCCATAAATTATATAATTCTGGTATCATATCTCAAAGCATCTTATGCAGCCAACACAAAGTGCAGTATTTATATGTTTAGTGGTCTTTCAGTAATCTCCAAATTGCCACAGATAAGCTAAAATACGCATCCAAATAATTCTAGGTAGCCTCTTATTTTTCTTTAATAAAGAGTTTTCTCCGTATTTTCCTAGTCATAGTAAATTTCTATATTTTTTATTTAGGAGTACAAATACTTCTTTGTTTAGGATCACTTTATTCTATTAACATGTGCTTGTAATAATAGTTACTTTGATTCTTCACTTTACCCCTGAGTATCCATATCAGATAAGAATTCATGGTGATGGGTATTGACACTATGATATTTCAAAATAGTTAGAAAAGCAATGAAAAAAGTGGAAATTATGTAGGTCAACTCCTAGAGAAGTACTTATGTCCCACACTGGTGTTGAAGGAACATAACTTGTATGCTTTATTGCCAATACAGTTAATTATCAGAAATTAATCAAAGAGAATTTTCAGCAATTGTATTTCATTTGGATAGCGTTATACAACTTGGCTTAGGGGTACGATGCCAACGGAACCTTGGATATGATGCTTAAGGATTACAGGTATGAAGTTCAAAAATATACAGATCTGAAATTCTTTCCATCAAACCTTAGAAATGTTCCATTGTAAACCCTAATTGTCCACATGGATTCCTGCTCTTTCCTAGCTTTCAAATTAACCTAAAATAAATCCTAAACTTAATTCAGGAGTTATTCTATTCTCAGGTTTTGTTAATATCTAAGCCCAACCATATGTAATTTTTCCTACAAAAATAAATAAGTAAACAAATAGCATATGGATGTTTCCACCTGAAAATATAATGACGATCAAAAGAAATTTTCAAAATTTTGGGATAACAAGAAAAGCTTTTAACAGCTAATCATCATATTAGAGTTCGAAGAATTTGCATCTTCATATTTCAAATAAATGAGATAGTACATATGTTTTATATCAGCTCAGAAAAGGGTTAATTTGAAGTTTCTATATATATATTCTTGCTCCTAAATCTTGAATTTTTGTCTTTCAGTTCATATCAGCATACACTGGACATTACTGTCCAACAAACCAGAACCTTAGCAGCTTCTTGATCTTCCTAAGGGAAAATGGAGTCAACCTTGATGAAATTCAGGTGTGCAACTTAATGTTACAATATTTCACAATTGTACCACTCAATGAGCCCTTTATCTATAAAAATTCAAAAGCACTCAACTGGAGAAGGAGCTAGATATTATACCTGCATATAATTCTTTACTTGATAAAGTGTACCTAATTGCCATTTTCTGTCTGTTTCCTGTTCTAGGGAGGTACTCACATCCACAGAAGATTGTGAAAGCTACGACACAAGTAAATTGGCTCGAGAAGGAAATAGTTATGGATGGTCAATGGATTCTGAACCACCCACATCTGACACTCCCTCTCCCTTTAAAATTAAACATTACCAACCTTCTGAATCATCTATATCTTCTCAAGGCACAAGAACATGCAGTTTCAGGAGAATGCTATCTAGTAATATCCAGAGTGCAGAAACAAATGTACCAAAGAAAGATATAATGCAGAGAATCAAATCCAAGAAGGAGGGGAGCTCATACCAATTAGGGCACCAATTGTCTTCAAAATGGTCACCAGGAGCGCGTCCCAGAATCAGTTGTGTTGCTGATTACCCTCCAAAACTTAGAGAACAGGCCTTGAATTTAGTTCACCTCTCACCCATAGATACCCTCACATCATCAGGCCCCAAAGTTTTGGATGGTCTCTCCTCAACATGAGACCTATGTTGGTTAATGTAACACTGATCCAGCAAGCAGTTTTCCTGCATATCCACATACCTCCAGACTTTTCACCCTCTACATTAGTACCTTGTTAGTGCATACTGACTTAAGCCACTGATGATGAATCATGATCTGGACGGATAGCGGGAATCGAACCCGGCAACAACTTATTACATTACATTAACTTATTGAATACATTTTAGGTCAACAGGTATTTGCACATCTACATTTCCCTGCATAATTGCTCACCGAATTATGCATGCATTCTACATTGAGCAAATGGACACTCAAAATACATCTAAAACCTCTTACAGATCGACTCTTGTAATTGTTCATATCATTCTTTAATCCCAGATATCCTATGTATTTTTCTTGAATAGCTTCTCCTTTATATTATTTTTGCTTGTACTGTCGGATCCCACATTTCGACATCTTGCATGATATGAACTATAATATTTTCAACATCAATACTCAATTGTCACTGCAGCATGTGGTCTTCCCAAAATCAGCTAGTGGATTTTGCATTGCCAAAGCACCTTATTTGATTCCACACACAAACTCAGAAACTCATAATCTCTTCTTGTTTGTCCACTGGGAACAAAAAGATTTGACCTAAGAAGTGTAATGGCCCATATTTGGCGCAATACTATTGTCTTTGATGGTGCTATTGACATGGCATAATTTCCTATCAAATGATATTTGTTCCCAAGTTCACACTGACCATGAAACACCAGGAAATGCATTTGCATTTCAAATTTCAAGTCCCTTTCTTGATTTCAAGAAAATCTATGAACCCTAGACTTTTCACACATTCTCTCCATATCCAAGAAACTGAATCCTACCCCAAAATCTCATCAAAGGAAACTAAGCCACATTCCACATACATATATCACTCAAATTGTTGCTAACAAGATTATTCCAATTCCCGCCCGTTCATGAATCTCCTTCCTAGTAATGCTTAAAAATTAGGTTCAAAACAATTAGAAACGATCAACTCAAAGCTCATTAGCCATACCCATTTGAGAATACCTTGAAATGACAGCAATCAATGAATGATGTACGACGACGCATTCTCTAAAGCATTCCATCAAATAGATTGTGAGCATAACAAGCTGTTGAATGTCGCATACAAATCCAGCGCGTGCTCATCTGCGATAAAAATGGTGTAGAAGGATAAACGAAGAAATAAGTCCTATAAATTATTGGAAAAATTTTGACATATTACATATAATTATTATTATCCTTCAATCTGCCATCACCGATCGAACATCTACCATCAACAGTCGCCGCCGCTGTCGAAATCGACGTCAAACGGGATCCAGCGCAAGCCCAGATCACGTCATCACCGATTTTCCTCGCATAGATGCAGGAGCTCGTTCGCCATTAGCCAGACCGATCCTCGCCAGACGGTGTTGCTGCTGTTGTCGTTGCTGCTCCCTCTGTAGGTGCTAGTGGTGCTGCCGCCGCTGCCACTCCTGCTGTTGAGGAAAAGAAGAAACCATATTTGGTAAAATCAAGTAAAATTATGATCCATCTTCTGTTGGTGGTGCTTTCACTCCATTATTTTTAGTTTTGTTTTGCAAAATAGAGGAAAAATAGGATCCAAATTTGGGACCAGTTAGATTCAGTGTTTGTAAGGCCATCTCCAACGCCACTGGAAAGTGGCGTTGCACGCGATGGTTGCTCCAACCGGACTACATTTCATCACTGCAAAATGGTGTGATAAACAGTACTGAATCGGTTAAAATATATTGGTATGAATTTTTGAGATCTAACTGAATCGGTTGGAATTCAGTATTCGATTAACAAGCAATATCTGTGGTTCATCTAATTGTATTTGCTTGATTTGTCAAATTTCAGAACAATTCATTAATTTGCTCTGGCTAGTTGATCTAGCTCTGATGTATTAGATTTGTGGTTGAAGATGAATACTCAGTTTTTTATGGGATGAAAAATTTTAAAAGATGTGGTATTTTAGTTTTTTTTTTTTTTTAATAGAATTTCAGCAGTAAAAATAGAGGAAAGAACTACAACGTCAACAAAATGAAAATTAAGAGATTAATTAATCAGTTTTTAAAAATTAGGTATAAATTAATTAATTGGGTTAAATTTTAAATATGAATTAATAATTCGCCCTCATTATTTTTAGTATAACACGTATAAAATATAAATTAATAAAAATAAAGTTTATTTCTCTAAGTACCTTTCTAATTTCACTCTAAGTACCTTTTTAATTTCATTTTATATAGGGGTGGTATTGATTCGATTTGATTAATTTGTATAATTGTCATTAAATTAAATTAATATTTTTAATTTAAAAAATTCTTAAATTAAACTAAATCATTATTATAATCAAATCATCGGTTTCAATTCAATTTGATTCAATTTAAATAATTCGGTTTATCGATTTCAAATCAATTTTTTTTTTTATAAATCATCATTATTTTATTATAAATTTAAAGAAAAATAACGATAAAATATCGGAATTAAAAAAAAAATTGAAAATAGTTCAATATTATACAACTCAAAATTTGTCTATTACATTAATTAGCATACTTAAAATTTATATTTTTTCTAAAAAATTAGATTTATTTATTTATTTTTAGTTAATTTTTATGAATGGTATTTTTTTAAATTCTAAATTAATATTAGGTTAAAAAAATATAATTGTATATAAAGTAAAATCAAATATATATATATATATATATATATATCGATTGGATTCAATTGAAACCGGAAAAAAAATATTCAAATTACAAATCAAATTAAATTTTCGGTTTACTCTATTTTTTAAATCAAATTAAACTAAATAAATCATAAAATTATCGATTTTGATTTGATTTGATCAATTTAATTCAATTTAATCAATTTGGTCAGTTTAGCTTTCACCCCTGCATACAATTATTGATAGAGAAAAAATATATAGTTTAGATATCATATGTAACTAATTTCATATTTTAATTATTATGTTTAATGGTCTTGAGTTAATATTTATATTTGTGTGTTAAAAAATTTAATAAATAATCTAGATACTTTATAAATTGTTAATAAATATTTTTGAACTTTTTAAGTCATTTTTGAAGTTGTTTATAAAAATTTAATATTTGGATTGTACATCAAGTCATATTTTAAAGGTAAGTATATATGTGATATGGATACAAAATTTAAGTTCGAATTTCTTTTTCTTCAATACTTAAAAAAAAATAATATTTAGATTGAAAGTTAGAATTTAAACAAATTTTTAATTATAAATCTCAATAAATATGAAATAACCTTAACCGAAAATTTAAAAACGATTTAAATGTAATTACGTAAAACGAGTATTGATAGATAATTTTTCATAATTTTTTTGAAATGTATTGTTTAGAATTAATTATAGATAATTTAAGTTGAGTAGATTAGTAGTATAGAAAAAATAATTAGATGATTAAATGAAATTAGAAAGAGTGTTAATTAATTAAATCAATTAAAAGACTTGAAAGAAAAACTTAGAAAACCTATGTTTGAACACGTTTCGGTATTCGATTTTTAATAAATTCTAAAATAATCTTTTATCCAATTTTTCTTCACATACTTAAAATTTGATAAATAATGGATGAGTTAAAAATAGAATTAAGTAAAATTAATAAAATTTAAATGCTTAAATAGAAAAGTAAAAGAGATAAAAAAAAAAAAAAAAAAAAAAAAAAGAGAGAGAGAAAATGATAATTTTGTAAGTTTTGAGAAATTGATCAAAATTTGATCAATAATTAAATTAATTAAAAATAATAATAAATAAATAATGATGAAATGGGCTAGATGGATGACCAAGTTGAGGGATCTCCATCAAAGTAATTTGTAAGTTATGATGGTTTCTACGGAAATCGGTAGCCTTAAACTAACCCTTTCCCTATGATAATTATATTCCGAAGTGAGAAAGTGACAAAGTTGGTATCAGAGTATAAGTTAATTAAATAAAATAATTGTCATTGAAGATAAGTCAATTATGGAGCCTAGGATTCTTCCTTATCATCATTTGATATTCATTATGTGTGCTATTCTGCGTTTTCGTAAATTAATAATCTTGTAGTTTTCTGTTTTTAGTGGATATGCCAGCTAGACGATGCAGTGGGGGATATGAACCTGTTAGATAGGGACGGCCTTGTCAAGTTTGACAAGATGAGACAGTGGCCTCGAATGTTGCTCCAGATAGGGAGGAGGTTGTTGAGCCACCGCAGGCTAAAAGAAGAACAAATGAAAAGGTTGGCAGAACATGTGGAATTTCTTATTAGATAAAATCAAGAACTGAGGAGGGAAATGGAAGAATTGAGGAAAGCCAGGCATGAGCCACTTCCAGTAGTGATTCCACCACCAGCACTTGCTCCTCCACTTGTTCTTGTTCCACCACCAGTTCCTTAGCGTGGTCTTGTTCCTTGATAGGCAGCTAGAAGAACAATTGATGATGAAGGAGTTAAAGTGTTTACTTTTCTCAAGATGGGTATGCTAGAATTCAGAGGGGAGTATGGTGAATAACTTAGTGAATTTTTGGAAGAAGTTGAGAAAGTTATCAGAAGATTGGCCTGTTCTGATGTTAGGGCCATTAAATTGGTGGGTTTATTATTAAAGAGAAATGCTTGGTCATGGTTCGAGCAGCATGTTGAAGAACCATTGTACAATGATAATCCGCCTACCTGGGAATAATTTAAGCATATAATGATGGATGAATTTTTAATTGAGGGAGAGAAAGAGAAAAGATTGATGCAGTTTGATCAGTTAAAGCAAGAAAGCATGAGTGTTGCAGAATGTGGTAGCAGATGTTTTATTTGACTCGGGGGCTACGCTCTTTTTTATATCACCTACTTTTGCTGGAAAACTGTGTAAGGGTAGGAAAAAGATGAATATACCCTTAGAAATTTCTACACCTCTAGGTGAAACCATTGATGTGAAATATCTGTATGATTCATGTTCAGTTGAAATATAGGATCGAATACTCCCAGTAGATTTAATTGAACTACCGGTTTTGGAATTTGATGTGGTGTTAGGGATGGATTGGTTATCCACTCACTATGCTACAATTGATTGTCGAGGAAAAAGAGTGGAATTCAAATCTATGCGTCAAGACAACTTCGTATTTTAGGGTGATGAAGGTAGTGTGATGACAAGATTGATATCTACTATTGATGCAAGACGGCTTCTGAGGAAGGGCTGTTAGGGATTCTTGGCTAGTGTGGTTAATACACGGGTCACCTCTAATGGAGTTGAACATATTCCTGTGGTAAATGAATTTCCTAATATGTTTCCTGAGAATTTACCAGGAATACCTCCTGATCGGAAAATAGAATTTGAAATTGAAGTGTACCCTGGAACTAATCTAATATCCATTCCTCCTTACTGAATGGCTTCTGCAGAATTGAAGGAGTTGAAAGTACAGCTGCAGGAATTGCTTAATAAAGGGTTTATAAGACCCAACAGTTCACCATGGGGAGCTCTAGTGTTATTTGTGAAGAAGGAAGATGGGACTCTCCGAATGTGTATTGATTATAAACAATTAAATAAAGTGACTGTTAAGAATAAATATCCTTTACCCAGGTTAGATGACTTATTTGATCAGTTACAAAGAGCTAGTCATTTCTCCAAAATTAATCTCAGCTCAGGTTACCATCAATTGAAGGTCAGAAAAGAAGATGTGCCAAAAACAACTTTTAGAACCCAATATGGTCATTATGAATTCCTAGTTCTGCCATTCGGTCTTACTAATGCACCTGCAGCCTTCATGGATTTGATGAATAGAGTATTCAAGCCTTTCTTGGACAAGTTTGTCATTATCTTTATTGATGACATACTTGTATACTCTAGAAGTCAAAAAGAGTATGAAGAGCAATTGAGAATTGTACTGCAAATATTGAGTGAACATAAGTTGTATGCCAAGCTATCGAAGTGTGAATTTTGGCTAACTGAAGTATGTTTCTTGGGGTATGTCATTAGTAAAGATGGCATAAAAGTAGATCCGAAAAAAGTTGAAATAGTAGCGAATTGGCCCTAACCGACCAATGTAACTAAAGTCAGAAGTTTTCTTGGTATGGCAGTCTATTATCGAAGGTTTGTTAAAGATTTCTCTAAGATAGCCTTGCCATTGACCAAGTTAACATGAAAGCAGGTTAAATTTTAGTGGGACGATTCTTGTGAAGAAAGTTTTCAGAAGCTTAAAACATGTCTCACTACTGCTCCAGTACTTGCTTTGCTATCTGGATCTAGTGGATTTGCAGTATATTGTGATGCTTTAAGGGTGGGACTTAAATGCGTGCTTATGCAAAATGAAAAAGTGATAGCTTATGCATCTAGACAATTGAAGAGGCATGAATTGAATTATCCCACCCATGATCTTGAAATGGCAGCAATAGTCTTTGCCTTGAAGATTTGGAGGCATTATATTTATGGTGAAAAATGTGAGATATTTACTGATAACAAAAGTCTCCAATTCATTCTACAGTAGAAAGACCTTAATCTGAGGTAGAGACGGTGGGTGGAGTTAATAAAGGATTATGATTGTGAAATTTTTTGTCACCCTAGGAAGGCAAATGTTGTAGCTGATGCATTAAGTAGGAAGTCGATGGGAATTCTATTACATATTGCTGTTCATCGGAGGTCTTTAATTAGGGAGATAAAAGAATTAATTGATATGGGAATTCAATTGGAGATTTCTGAATCACAAGCTTTGTTTACACAGTTTCAAGTGAGACCTAAATTGATTGATGAAATTAAAGTCTCATAAGATAGGGATCCGTAGTTACTCAAGCTAAAGGAGGATGTGAAAACTGAAAAGACTTCCGAGTTTCAATTAGATGATGGTGCATTGAAAATGGGCAACGGTTATGTGTGCCTGACATTAATGGACTCAAATAGAAGATTTTGAAAGAGATTCATTTTGCACCTTACAGTGTTTACCCAGGGGCAACTAAAATGTATCATGATGTGAAGAGTTATTATTGGTGGCCGGATATGAAACAACAAATAACCAAGTTTGTATCTATTTGTCTATCTTGTCAGCAAGTGAAATTCGAGCACCAGAAACCTTCTGGGTTGCTTTAGGAGATAGAGTTGCCTGAATGGAAATGGGAGCAGATCACTATGGATTTTGTAGTTATATTACCAAGAACTTCACGAGATTATGACTCTATATGAGTGATTATGGATCGGCTTACGAAGTCAGCTCATTTTCTTGAGATTAAATCCACTTATTCAGCAGCTCAGTATACTCAATTATATGTGAATAAGATTGTGAGATTGCATGGTGTACCAACATTCATTATATCAGATCGGGGTACTTAGTTCACATCCCGATTTTAGCAGAAGTTTCAAGAGGCTTTAAGTATATAACTGAATTTCAGTACTGCTTTCCATCCTCAAACTGATGGGCAATCTGAAAGAACCATTCAATCACTGGAAGATATGCTTCATTTATGTGATCTTGACTTTGGAGGCAGTTAGGATCAATACCTACCTTTGGTGGAGTATGCTTATAATAATAGTTATCATTCCACTATTGGTATGGCATCATACGAAGTATTGTATGAAAAAAAATGCAGATCTCCAATATGTTGGGTGGAACCTGGGGATAAACAGATCGAAAACCAGATTTGATCAGAGTAATTATGGAGAAAGTGTCGATTATTAGAGAAAGGATGAAGATAGCTTTTAGTCGGCAAAAGAGTTATGCAAATCCTAAGCGAAGAGATGTGCAGTTAGCTATCGGTGATCATGTATTCTTAAAGATTTCCCTAATGAAAGGTGTTATGCTATTTGACAAGAAGGAAAAACTTTCACCAAGGTATTTGGGACCATTTGAAATACTGAATAAAGTGGGGAATGTATCTTATTGCTTAGCTCTTCCTCCGAGTTTAAGCCATGTTCATCTAGTATTTCATATCTTAATGCTCTGAAAGTACTTGTCTGATCCATCTCATGTGTTTCATCCACAAATTATTGAAGTAGATGAGAATTTATCATATGAAGAAATACCAGTTAAGATAATAGATCGATAAGTAAGGAAACTAAGAAATAAATAAATTTCTATGATGAAAGTGCAATGGAGAAATAACAGTGTTGAGGAATACACGTGGGAAAGTGAAACTAATATACAACTGAAGTATCCACAACTATTTCAAAAATAAGGTTAGTAATTTAAAATTTGATGACTAATTTTTTTGAAGGAGGTAGAATATAATAACTCTAATCGAAAATTTAAAAACGATTTAAGTGTAGTTACTTGAAACGAGCATTGATAGACAATTTTTCATAAATTCTAGGAAATATATTGTTTAGAATTAATTATAGATAACTTAAGTTGGGTAGATTAGTAACATGGAAAAAATAATTAAAGAATTAAATGAAATTAGAAAGAGTGTTAATGTCACACCCCAAAACCACCGGTGCGACGGTCTTAGGGTAAGGGTAGGCGTAAGGCCACTGTACACCCGTAGAACCCTTAGCTAACCTGGATCAAACATATAACACATATTAGCATCATGCCAAACATCCATATCTTATATATATCTCATCAACTTGATATGTCATTTCCTCTTATTTTTTATCGATCAAAAGATAATTATAATATCAATATGGAATAAGGGAAAGTCTACAATGTCATCCATGGTAACAAAAGAATAAGCAATATCACACACATCTACTGAGCTTCTAAGAGTATACTTCTTATAGACATGAATACATATATATAATTCAACTATTATCCAAAAATATTACATAAAAGAGTCTTCTTGTTGAAAAGAAAATCAAGAAGTTTTATCTTCAAGATTAACTCTCTCACGAGCTAAGCTAGAACCTGAAATCCACAGAAGAGTGGTGAGCCTTCAACTCAGTAAGATGCGAATAATCATAATAAATAACATATATAGAATACTTAAATAGCAAATCTTAAACATGTACCAGTGTAACACCTCAGCTTAGTTTTAATCTATCCTTAATTGAGATCTTCGGGGGGAGAATTTTGTGTTCTTTATATTATGATGTTAATATGAATTTATGCATGGAATTAATATTTATGCATGTTATTTGAATTAGTTCTAGG
>CANXYC010132776.1:0-14086 GCA_948193065.1 Aleurites moluccanus
GATTTACCATTGTATATGCCACACATCCAAACACCTTTAGATGACTCACCGAAGGCTTCTTCCCATACCAAGCTTCAAATGGAGTTTGATACATAATGGCCTTAGTTGGGGATATATTCAATAAATACACTGTTGCAGTAATACCTTCTGCCCAGAACTCATCTGGAACTCCTCTTGTTTTCATCATACTCCTTGCCATTTCAACAATGGTTCTATTTTTCGTCTCCACAATCCCATTTTGCTTTGGTGTATATGGGGCTTTTAACTCCCTGTGAATGCCATTCTTTTCACAAAAGGAGTTAAAGTCAGCTGAAAGAAATTCACCTCCTCTGTCTGTTCTCAATACCTTAATGCAGCTCTCACTTTGCTTCTCAACTAAAACTTTGAATTTTAGAAAGTGTTCAAAGGCTTCTGATTTATACTTCAAAAAGTATACCCAATTCATACGTGTGAAATCATCTATAAATAGCAGAAAATACCTACTTGCTCCCAATGATTCAGTCTTCATGGGTCCACAGAGATCTGCATGCACAAGCTCCAAAGGACTGGATGCTCTCCATGCCTGTCCAACAGGAAAAGATCTTCTACTATGTTTTCCAAGCACACAACCCTCACAAATTTTGTTAGACTCCTCAATTAGTGGCAAACCATTAACCATGTCATTTTGATTTAAAAGTTTGAGCCCTTTAACATTCAGATGCCCATATCTTAGATGCCATAATTCAGAAATACTCTTATCAATAGCACCAAAAGAATTACTTTCTAAATCATTAATCTCAAGAGAAAACATATAATTTTCTGTCATACAAACTTTAGCAAGTATATGTCCTCCCTTGCTTGGAAAGCTTTTTCTTCTTCCTTCTCATTGGACCTGTTCATCCTATCTTCACGTGCTTGAAGAGATCCCATTAGTTCATCAAAAGATAAAACTGAAAGATCTTTTGATTCTTCAATTGCAGCAACCACATGATCAAATTTTGAATTCAAACTTCTTAATACTTTAGCAATGATAGTGGCATCTGACATTTTTTCTCCATAAGATTTCATTTGATTCACTACTATTTTTGTTCTAGACAAAAACTCCAATATAGATTCACCATTTCTCATGAAAAGAGTTTCAAAATCTCTGCAAAAGGATTGCAATTTAACAGTGATTACCTTATTGGAGCCCTGAAACTCTTGCATCAAGATTGTCCAGGTTTCTTTAGCACTTTCTGCTACAGAGATTCTGGAGAAAATGGTTTCATGCACCCCTTGCTGAATAAAGAATAAGGCCTTTGCATCTTTCTTATTGTTCTCTCTCAGTTTCCCATCATCATCACTGTCATCGTATCCTTCTACGACCACCTCTCAGAGTTCCTGGGATTTAAATAGTATCTTTATCTTAATTTTCCAAAAATCGTAATTTTCTCCCTTGAAAATTGGAATCATGGATTGTTGGTTCATGCTTTCAGATGTCGCCATCAGGATTTGAGTTAGGGTTTGCAACCCGTGCTCTGATACCACAATGTTGGAGAATTTTGTGCTTGTGGGAAATAAACAGATTAATACCGAAAGAGATGAACAAATAAAAAAGAGGGATCTGTAAGGCTTTATTTTGCTGTGTTATTCAGATACTTTCCATCAAATAAATTGCTCTTTAAATAGAGCTTACAAACAACCACCTTGCCTATAAATGCTGAAGAAAATAAACAAAAAAAGATTACAAGTAGAAAAAATAGGAAACTACCCCTGATACACAAAATAGACTGATGAAGTAGTCAATGAGCCTCTATTTTATTTCTGTTATAGTTTTTGAATCATATTCCAATAGATATGTCTCTTTAATTTAATCAGTCTGTTTCTTGGGAACTCTAATGGTGGAGACTAAATAAGAGCACTGACAGCATCATATATCATTCATTAAACTTCATTTCAGCTGAAAATTATCCTGAAGGTTGCACAGCTGAAAATGGCAACCTCTTAATTCTTTCATACATAAAAAAATTAACTGGCATATAATCTATGACTGGATCCTCCATAAACTATCACCATATAGAATTTTCAAATTTCCATAGGATCATTTGAATCCAAAACCTCAGTGCCCCAGAAAAACTAACCATAAGAAATGCTGTGAAGTTTCTTGCTTGCCTAGCTTTTTAATATGCAGGACGCATTTGAATATCTCCCATAGCAATTAGCCATCTACTTGAATATATGATATTTTGAGTTCATTCCATTACAACCAACAATTATTGTTGGAAGAGTAAATTTGACTTGTAATATCTGTCATTTTTTGTAGTATTTTATTGATTTTGTAAGTTTGGAGAATTATTTTAAATTTTAAATAAGAATATTGAGAATTTCAGGAATTTCTGATTTTTGATGCTGCAGGATTTTGTGATGATAACTTCATGTTCTTAAAGATATAATTTGATAAAGTGTAAAACATGAAAGTTGTTAATTTATGTCTTGATTATAATTTTGTAAAATAGGTTGACAAAATTCTGTGTGTGTGATGAGTTGTGTCTATTTGAGCAAGGCTGGTCTAGTTGAGAGTTTCTGCAAAGATGCAGTGTCTGTTTGAAATTACTGGGAATGACTAATGCAGAATTAGCTGAAGTTGTGAACATAAAAAATGTTCCTTTATATGCTGAGATGATGGCTGTAAAATTTCAGAATTTTTGGATAAGTGTATCTCAGTGTAGAGTGGGTTTTATCATACCTATTCGGAGAGATTCTAAGGCAGCAAGTCTGGGTGATCTTGGGAGAGTCACCACGGTCTATGTGTTGATTCTTTTGATTTGAAATTTTGATATATTGTGCTATTGCATGTTGATTTTAAGTGATAAAAAGAATTAGTCAGTTTGGATATTTGTAGCTCATTTGCGAGCTAGCTAAGTGTGGGATGTCCAGGCAGAGTTTTAACTTAGAGG
This sequence comes from Aleurites moluccanus, assembly GCA_948193065.1. NCBI lineage: Eukaryota > Viridiplantae > Streptophyta > Magnoliopsida > Malpighiales > Euphorbiaceae > Aleurites > Aleurites moluccanus. The sequence goes on from CANXYC010132776.1 coordinate 2,916, forward strand.
AATTTTATTATGGTGAGCCAGCAAAATGCGAGGAGGCATTTTGCGAAGTGGCAAGGTGAGTTTGCCAAAGTGGCAATTCGTGAAGAGGATTTGGCAAAGAGCTAAGGCGAAGAGGATAAGGCAAGGTGGCATTATGCGAAGAGGCATTATGCGAAGAAGGAATGTGCAAAGTGGCAGTTCGCGAAGAAGCGAAGAGGTGAAGAAGCATTGTCGAGGTGGCTTGTGCGAGGAAGAATTCGCGAAGAGAGTCTAGCGAGGCCACATATGCGAGGTGGCATATGCGAGCTGGAATAGCAAAGTGGCAACGCCGGATCAAGTTTGGTGAGCTGGAAAGTGCGAGCTGGGAATGCGAAGTGGGAATGGCAAGCTGGTTAGGCGAGGTAGCTTTGCCGAGGCAGGTCTGGTGAGGCGAGCTGGCTAGAGTGTTTCTGGGGCAATGTTTTATTTAAAGCCAGCAACCCCCTAGTAGCGTTTCACGATTTTTCTTTCTTCTTCCTTCGATTGAATTCAGTCATTTTCTCATATTTATTCCATTTTATATTCTAAGACATTAATATTCAGATTAATGCAATAGACTTCTAGATTAGTCTATATTAAGGCAGAATCATCATATTTGAGCAGTAATTGCAGAAATTTCAGTTTGAAGGAAATAAGGTAAATTTTCTTCCTAAGCTATTTTCTTTGGATTTATTTAAGTTTATAGGTTAGGATAATTAATGCTGGGTATACAGAATTTATTGCTAGTGATATGAACCTATTAATAGTAATTAATGTGGGAGAAATCTGTTGAGTGAAACTGCCATGAATAGTAATTCCGAAAATTTAATGCAGAAATTTCTTTAAAGGATAATTAGAAATTTTTGTTGGGAATCAAGAATAGAGACTCTAAGATAATTAATTATTAAGAAATCATGTTGGATATTATTGATTTGGAGAAACCCTAATTTTGTGTATTTAGGGAATTTCTTAGGAGGAGGAATTCGAATTGATTGAGAAATTATAAGTGGGCAGATTTCTAAGAGGAATTTAAGAGAAATTTGTGTAAGAGGTAAGTATGAACATCCTATTTGATTATTATTCTTTGAAATTAAAAATGACCAAAGTATTCTTATATTTGATTATCCTATTGTATATATATACATATTGTATACTTGTATAATGTGAATGGCTTGATCAACCTTCTTGGATCAAGTCTATATGTTTCTTACTTGTGAACCCGGTTTGAATGATGTTACATAATGATGGTCTTGCGACCAATATGTTTCCTATGAGATTGAAACCCATGACCCATGGATAGAATGCTCTTCCCAATGAGAGTAAATTCATTGGTCCATTGTGCACTTTGGGAGCCCAACCGATAGGGTTTTTATCGGTGTTCCACCTAGAGGGGGCCATGAGTTCTAGGCGCATGCCTGGCCAAGCATGTGTGCACGTTAAGGTAGCAAGGCCACCGATACGTATGATATGATATGAGATCAATTCTACCAGATGAGATTTGATAATACCATTCTTTGTGGGCATTCTATGTTCTAAATATGAACCAAGATTTGATTTATGACATGATTTGATATAGCCAAAACTATTGTGAAAACCATGTTTCCTTCAAGTAAAGCTTATGATTATCTTTCATGCCTATATGTATAAATATTTGTTCATGACCATATTTCGATATATACAGATTCTTGATTATTATGTTCATATCTTACTGAGTTGAAGGCTCACTCCTCTTCTGTGGATTTCAGGTGATAGCATAGCTCATGAAGGAGCTAATAGAGAGGATCGAGCTTCTTGACTTGTTTATTCCAAGAAGCTTCATTGTAATACTTCTTTTGAGATATTTTATGTATTTAATTAATGGTATTATGATACAATATGTATTGGAGTATACTCTAGAGCTCCGTAGTTAGTCATTCGAGGATGCTAGAATATTTTGATGTATGATTGTTACCTCTTTGGGTACTCTTATTTCTCAGTGATATGAGATGTCTCTTTTGATCATTAAGGAACAAGAGAAAGATATGAAATGATAATAGAAAGATATGATTAGTGTTTAATTATATGTATGAATATGATTATGGTTTGTTAATGTATGATTTTGTAACTGATATGATGACGATGATGATGAGATTCATAATTTGTGAGTTATACGGGTTTATGGTGGCCTTGAGTCTACCCTTGCCCTATGATCATTGCACCACTAGAGTTGGGGTGTGACATTACCTCTAAGATTTGTCTTAATTAGTACTTTGGGTTTTACTGTTTAAAAATTAGCTTTTTTAATCATCCACATTTAAATTTTTTTAGCAAACTTCATTGATATTTTAATTTATATAGCACTTCCATTCTCAAGATTTAAAAATATAATGCATTCTGATCTTTTAAAAGTACTTTAGCATAAAATATTTGTCTATCGAAACCTTACACTTTTCATTTAAGTTAAAATTACTATATTATAAAATATTTTAATATCTCAAAATTTTACATTTTCATTTAAGTTTATTTAGGGACTAAAAATATTAATTTTTAAATAGTACAGATTAAAGTGTTATTTAAGATAAATCTCAAGGTGTTTTAATAATTTACTCTTTTTGGAATGAAAAGTTGTCTAGGCCCCAACCAAAAGCAACAGGAGGCTGACCACTAATCACCATGAATCACAGGACCGACACCATATAAAAGTGCCAATTTTTTAAATAGTAGGGACTAAAGTGCTATTTAAGACAAACCTCAGGGTATTATAATAATTTACTCTTGCTCCAATGAAAAGGTTGTTTAGGTCTTAACAAAAAGCAAAAGGAGGCTGACCACTTATCACCATGATTCAAGGTCGGACGTCATACTTGCGTTCCTATTCTTTTCTTGTACTATTTTTTCTATCCTTTTACCATATCATTTACCAAACATGTATAGTATGCATTTTCTTATAGGTTACGAGTTCAAACTAATCTAAGTGCTTATAAATATTTTTAACTGCTAGAAGCATGATAGTGGGGATTACCACATTGGGTCCTAAGGCTGCCAACGCTTGAATTGCACCATAATGCTGAGTCAATGACCGTTTTGAATCCAAAAGCGCATTGAGCAAAGTTTTTGTCAAACGTGTCTGAAGACTGCTATAAACATGACCAAACCTGCAACAGAACATATAACTTCATTCCAAATATGAGATATGAAGCATACTACTTTTACGAATGAACATTTCAGAACAGCAGATTGGCTAGGGAGGAAAAACACTTGAATTGGCGGATTAGTCTAGATATTTCAGTTTCCAAACACTATTTAGAAGGCGCGACAGGAATTTATATTTAATTCAGCATCCACCTTTTTCAACAATTTTTTTTTTTTTTTCTTGGCATCACATTTGATTGGTAATGTTGGGATATTTGTTACTTCTCAGGACAAAAAATAATTGCACCATGCAACTAGAAATAAATGTCAAGGGGTTTGTCAGATGATCAGCTAGAAGATTGAGCCTTGGTGCAGATTGACTTTACATCACATCAGGATATGAATAAATGCTGGATGCTGGCAATAAAGTATTCAAATTGTTTCAGTTTCCTGCAGAACAGAAAGTGAAATAAAGAACTCTTACCTTTTGCATATCGAGGTAAAAAGGTTAGCAGTGCAATCTCTAAGTTCTCAATGGGTTATCTGCAAATTGATGTAGATATTTAAGTTCTGAAGTTTATGAATCAGTTTAACCATATAAAATAGTTAAAATTAAAGAAGTGAATCACTGGAAATATTTAGTTTTGGACTTGATATGAGTTTAATCTAATGGAAAACAGGACAATGAATCTAACTAATTGCCTTTGGAGATGACTGACGGTGTATTTTGACCAAATTCCTTCATTTAGGCCTCCATTTTGACAATTTAAGATTTTTTATTCATTTTTGATAATTTTTATTTTCTTATTTTTTTTTAATAGGAAATATATTTTAGAGCACTTTTTAAAACATTATTTTTGTAATATTTTAATTTCTCATTTATGTAAATCTATTGATTTTTTTTTTTCGGAATAAATTACCATATTAGTCAATTAGGATTTATGGAGATTATTCTTTATAAACAGTCATGTATGTCTTAGGGTTGAGATAATTTTTTATTTGAATTAAAATAATATTTCAATATAAAAGTTGTTTCTTCTAATTTTCGGTATTTTTTTGAATTAATGAATTTTAATACCTATTAGTTTGATATTTATTTAAAATCAATAGACTTTTAGAAAACTCTCGCTACGTTACAAATCTATTCCCTAACCTTTTTGCAACAAGGCTAGACAGTATCAATTAATGTAGCTGAGAAGAAAGCCAATTCTCTCAATTTCAAAGTTTGCACATTCTTCATGCAAACTATTCATTATGTCCATTTTTTTGGAAAGTACAAGAAAAAGGTCATCACAATATTGGTTTGACATGCAAAAGATGTACTTGAATGTCTTAGGAATTGATTTTAAAACAAAATTAAGAGAACACAAAGAATGTCCTAACAATGTAAGCAGGGCCATTAAAAAAAACCCATTGTCGCCTAGTAAAGTAGTAATCAATACAGGAAAGCACAATATTTCATCAATTCAAGAAAGGATTCATGTACTCAACAACAGCACCAAGGTTCTATAAATTCGGCAGTTCAGGGAAGACCACTGTAAAAAATTGCAATGTATGTAATATATATATATATATATATAAAGGATACTCCAAAGTGCTTAGAGAGTGGCAAAATAGTAGAGAGAGAGAGACGAAATAATGCTATCATTGTAGATACAAATTAAAAAAAATAAATTAAGAAATATATCTTTTTCCTCGCCTAAAAAGATAACTCCTTATTGTAAGTCATCATTTTATATTTCCAATATTATAGGGAAAAACAATGTCTGCACAACCGCATTTTCTTTTCAGAACAAAAAACCTTTCAGATGGATTCCTAACCCAATTTTACAAACAAAAGAAAATATTTGGAAACAAAATTTGCCATACTAGTTGCAAGAGGCGGATCTAGGTGATGGTTGGGGTACGTTATGTAATTTTTGTGATAAATTATTATTTAGTCCATTTGTTTTAATAAAATTAATAAAATTATTTTTCTATTTTAAAAAAATAATTTTTTTACTTCGTGATAAAATATTATTTAATTCTATTTTCCTTATTTTTTTTTCTTTTTCCTTCACTTTCTTTCCTATTTTCCTTCACTTTTTTTTATTTTCTTTCTCAATTTCTTTCATTTTCTTTTTCAATGATATTATAATAATTTTTGATTATTTTTAAATAAAAATTATGTTTGGTACTTCTTATTATTTTTATATTTTAAATAAATTTATTTTATTATTATAATGCTTCTTCTCAAAATTATTATGCAAGCTCTTCGTACCCTCTTCCTAAAATTTTTACATCCACCCTGCTAGTTATAATAAAGGTCAAATAGCCAGCAACTAATGACATCCCAAATGGAGTGTCAGGCTGACAACAATAGTACATTTCCCTTGAATGACCCATTTAAACTACCAACCACGGTGCAGTATCAACATTGGCATATGCCGAAACGACAAGCTAATATAGGTGCAAAATCAAACAAAAAGGTTTAACCGTCAAACCTTAAGCTAGAGATTAATTCACAGTATTAACACAGTGCATTAACTCACATAAGGTTCAATGCGTATGTGAGGTTTCGAAGAAGACTCCAAACAACACGCATCAAAGCAAAGAGAAGGTGTCTTATAAATATTGGGAGCTTATATAATTTTGGAAGTATCAATCTCAAAATATTATTGAGATTTGAGATTCTAATTATATATAAGTTCATTCAACATTTTGTATTTAATCCATGTGAAATTTTATATCTTAACATTTCTACTCAAATGATAATTGGGCCAAGATAAATTTTACTAATCCCAATTGATAGTTGCAAATTAATAATGAAAACTGGATTGATTGAATTGAAAGTCCAACACAGGCGAAGAGACAAACTAGAAAGCCCATCATCGAGTAAAAGATAATTGAAAAAAATCCATCATGGGACAAGAATAGAACCTGGAATATACTAGAAATTGAAAGAAAAATTAAAATTTCAGTTCAAATTATGATAGAATTAATAAGGGGTAGGTACATGATCTTTTTTTCCGCTCTAATATTGTCTCACAAATTTTGGATGCTTATATAGTTTTAAAAATATCAATTTCAAAATCTAACTATTGAGATTGAAGAATCCAATTATATATAAACTAATTCAACATTTTGTATTTAATTCATTTGGGGTTTTATATCTTAACAAGGTGATAATCATTTAAATCACGAGAAACTATATCATTGGAGAAGTAAAAATTAAGAATAAGAAAAACGTGACCACTTAACTGTTATTATTATATGCCCTGCAGTCTTATATATTCTATGTGATTGTAAAATAATATATGTATTTATGGTAGTTTATATACATTCTTGTGTGAAAAATGTTTCATTATATTGAATGTATAGTTCTTAAGTACTTTGTAAGAGAATCTATTCTCAATAGTCGAGAATATGAGTGATAAATCACTTTAATACAAATACTTTAAAATGTTAACAGTCATAGGATTCTTGATTGGGAGTTATTATTTCCAGAAGACCATCACCTCTATTGTTTTCCATGATTAGTATGAAATATTTATGATTATGGAGGTAGTGAGTCGCATGCTACTTAACATTTGATGTTGGAACAATCATGTGGCATTCATTAGATGAGTAGCTGAATTATGACATTAAATAATGAATACATGGAGTTTTACTGCTAGTCAATAATTTGTCATCTAGGTCATAATTGTATATATAATCCTTTAACTTGAGATGACACAATTATCTCACACATAGATAATTAGGATTTATTATTGTTTACATACTGGAACTAACCATGAATGGATATATGATACGTGATGGTCTTAGCTAACTTGAGTAAACAAGGAAGAGATCTTATGCTATGTGGTTGTTCTTGATACGTAAATCATTGGTCGAGATAGTTAGGATTTACCAGAAAGAGGTTTCAAGTAGAAATCGAGTTTATTGAGAATTAGAACTGTGATGAGGACTTAAGGTCAAGACATATTAGGGTTGTGAACACTCACTTTTTACACCCATTGGGCACGTGCCAAGCCGAACAACACAAATCGAAACCAAACCCGCACACAGATGGACTCAGAAACACGTCGAAGTGAAGTTGGGCCTTAGTCTGTGCCGCCAAAAGTCCTGGTGGCGTCGCCACCCCCCTTCGGCAGCACCAGTTTGCCTTGCTCCATTCCAAACCAGTTTTTTTCAATCTCATATTGAAAAATAATGGGATTTGACCCTCCAAACTTCTACTATAAATACTTGACCCCCGAACATAGTTTTGGGCCCCGAAATCTCTTGAAGTTGAATTTTCCTTCTGAGATTTCTTCTCTTCTCCTCCATATACCTATTTTTCTTATTTCTTTAACTCTCTTTGAATTTAAAGAATAACTCCTTAGGGCGTGTGGAGCCATTTTCTTTAGTTCTCTTTGAGCTAAAGTAGGACCAAACCGGAGGCGTGTGACCCTCAAAATTATTTTCAATATAAAATCACTTTGTTGGTTTGTCTATTTTCTTTTTGAATTGTTAGATAAAAGACAATCCGACCATTTTTTAGTGCTTCAATCAACCCAAGGTGGAACTCCGATCTGGAAGAGCAATCCGTCCGCCGCCTTCCCAAAGAGCAAGGGAGAAGGTATCATCTCCTAACTTTTCCTATTTTGATAGAGCATCAAAATAAATAACTCATCTTCTTTAGTTTGATAGAGCACAAAATAAAGAACCAAAACATTATAAATTGGGCATAAAATCAACCCTCCTTCGCAAGAAGGAAGAACTACGAGGGTTTTGATTCCAATTCGACGGGATACATAGGCAAGCTATGTAAGAGCTTCAAATCCAAAAAAGATCAAAACCACATCTTTTCCAGTTTCTTTTCTTTAATTAATTACTTTATAATTGCTCTATTGAATGTATTCTTTGTGGAATGTGTGATCAACTTAGAATCCATAAGGGTTAGAGTTGATATCCCCTAATTTGGGATTTTTAAACTATAATAATTTAATTTATCGCCCTCTTAACTGCTTTACTGCTTTATTTTATCGCTTTTGTCCATTCATTTACTTGCTCATGCATCTTTATATCCTTTAAACTGCTCATGAAAATATTTTAAATCAAGGTTAAAATTAGAAGCCAAGTTCAACCGAAAATCTAGTCCCCAAATCCTCTTTGGTTTCAAAAACTAGTGTACTTTATTTCCTTTAGGATAAAATTGGAGTCAAAATGAGTTTTTACCTTAAATTTTCCCAATAAAAATAACTTAAGGTGACGACTTCAAAACATCAAAATAATTTTCAAAAGGCACTAATGTCATCTCCTCTGTGAGAAATCACCCAAATGAGCATTCCGATCCCATTTAAAGTGAAACCGGACGAGATGCTCGGACGAGGTCTCATAAGAGTTTGACTAACCCATGATCTTGGTCGAAATTAGAATTTCGTAATGGAGGGATTCTAGTGCATGGTTATTGAGTTGTAAATATATTGATTTGTTGTAAACAGTGTTCTCATACCCGGTCTGGTAAAAAAGCTAGTGAAGACAAATGGTCAAAAATTCGACAGGGATAAAATCGGTCAAACTAGGATAAAACCAAAAATAATTAAATTAATACTATATAATATAAAAATAAATAAATTTATATAATATAAAAATAAATAAATTTTACTATATAACTTGACAATTATTATCTATATACTTAAATAAATATAATGCGTATATAACTAGAATTAACGATAAAGTACCTATATGATTAAATATTTATTATCGACATAAAAAATTTATTATACGTTTAATTAAGTAATTAAATAGTTAAATTATTTTTAATAAACAAGTTAAATTTTAATTAATTTTATTTAGCTAAATAAAAATATTTTATAAATTATTTAATTTATAATTTAAATTTATTATGAAAACATATATATATTTATCTTTTTAGTTATTTGTTACCAAATTCTGATATAATTTTTTTATCAATCTCTTTTCAATTGCAAAAATAGTATAATTCAATTAAATAGTATAAATACAACTAAAATTCAAAATTAGGATTAATATCTTATAAAAAGTTTGAATATAATTAAATTAAAAGATAAAAAATTTCATAATTCCATTTTTATTAATAAATATTTAATTAATGCACTAATTATATATTCATTATATTAAATATATAAAATAAAAAAAAAATTAAATTAACACAAAATATATTTTTATCATAAAAAAAATTGATATAAAGGCTTAAGCTTATATGCCCATCTTTCTTTGGATTTTGAATTGGCAAAAAGTGTAAATATATTGTACCTCCTTTTCAATAGCAATCAAGTTTTCCTTTTCAAAAAATATGGCCTTTCCAATGACATTATATACTTATCACCAACCCTACCTACACTCCATCCAAACATATTGTTAATAACCAGGATATAGTTCTTAAAAAAAACAAAAGATATAGAAACAAATTATTTGCGATACTGCCATCTTTAAAACTCATGAAGAAGCCATAAGCCTAACATGAGATATAAGATCTCAGTGAATGAGCGATAAAGCATCATTTTCTGCTCATTTTCAAAACCTATTTTCAAGAGAGAGACGCATGAATAAACAAAATGGCGATCGTTGGAGCAAGAGCAAAGAACAGGTGACCGCTGGAGCTGGAGCCGAACGATGACCATTGGCTGGATCTGTTTGACTTTGTTGGAGCAGAGAACATGTCTCTGTGCTGTTTGGTGCAGCTAGGTTATGGAGAAGATGTGAAGAATTATTTTTTGACTCATGGTTGTTCATAACTTAAAAACAACGTCGTTTGAAGATCAAGAAATAATAAAAAAAAATTAACAACTAATACGGCCAACCCAAAAAACTCTATTCGGGTCATTCGGGTTACCGAAAATCCGGCCAAGTTAGTGAATTTTGGTTCGTATTTAAAAAATGGTTAAAAATGACAGACGGGCTTGGTCCTTCAATCGGTTCCTAATTTTTCGATTGAGACGACTGATTCGGTCTGGAGTTCATAACATTGGCTGTAAATATGTTAATTATTAGGAGAATAATTTTTTCATATCTAGGAGATAGATTTTAGGTTCTAATTAAATCCCAAAAATATGGGAGTACAGTTCATAGATTTTAGACTTTCTAATTTAGTTTTTTATTCCTTTTATACTCCTAAAAAATCTTTTTGTATTAGTTTATAAATAGCATTGTAAAATTCAGAAATTTATTAATGAGAAGAAGAATTATTTCTCTTTCTAAAATTTCACATGGTATAAGAGTCTTAGGGCCTTTTATTCTGGGATTTCTTCATCTTCTTTGAGCAGCTTTTATCGCTGTATTTTCAGTAGGCATCACCACGGTTCTGGAACTGTCAGTTTTGGTTCTTAAATTAAATGAATCGGAACCGAATTGGAACTGTCTCTTAAGATTTCGGTTCCGATTCATTTAGGAACCTCCGATGTCATACCCCAAAACCATTGGTACGACGGTCCTAGAGCAAGGGTAGGCATAAAGCTACCGTACACCCGTAGAACCCTTAGCTAACCTGGATCAAACATATAATACATACTAGCATCATGCCAAACATCCATATCTTATATATCTCATCAACCTGATATGACATTTCTTCTTGTTTCTTACTGATCAAAAGATAATTCTAACATTAATATGGAACAAGGAAAAGTCTACAATGCCATCCATGACAACAAAAGAATAAGCAACATCACATACATCTACGGAGCTTCTAAGAGCATACTTCTCATAGACATATATATAATTCAACTATTATCCAAAAATATTACATAAAAGAGTCTTTTTGTGGAGAAGGAAATCAAGAAGCTCTGTCTTCAGGATTAAATCTCTCTCGAGCTAAGCTAGAACCTGAAATCTACAGAAAAATGGTGAGCCTTCAACTCAATAAGATGTGAATAATCATAATGGATAACGTATATAGAATACTTAAATAGCAAATCTTGAATATGTACCAGGGTACTAGAAAGAAATCTTAACATACACATTAATATCATAAGTGCTTACAAAGGGTAGCACTATCCAATCATTTCATAATACATATATGAATATCAAATCATGATTCTTTTTAAGAACATAAATGCGTATAA